>JARHVA010007436.1:362500-447500 GCA_037957365.1 Torreya grandis
CTTAGACTCTGCATTTGTAAACGTTGGCACAATTCAAACATGACTCAGGTCTGTAAAGAAACACAATACTATGCAAATATAAACGGATTACCTCTTTTCCGGCTGTGATTTTGGGTCTTCCTCTCCTCTACATTCTTCTTATTGATTTCAGCATTTCCATCGTCATTCTGATTGTGTTGCTGATTTAATCCTCCTGACACCACCATCAAATATCTACACTAACCCTCCTTGTAATCTTTGCTGACTCAATCCGTTGTGGCTCCAATGTCAATACCTCACAATTTTGAGTTCTTTCGAGTTCTGCATATTCATCATCCCATGTGACTTCAAAAATCACAACATTGAGGCCTCACGTCCCCTGCCTTCTTCTTTGTCACAAAACCCTTCAAATCTCCGATTGCAATTCCTTGCAGCATTCTCTTTTAATGTCTTTAGATGCAATATCTTCAAAGCAGCGTTTGTATCACAACAGCTTCTCTATGGTAGTAAAACCAAAATAATGGCAGTGTTGAATCAAATGGACTTTCTGCATGGAGAAATGACGGCAAGCATTCATAAACAAGAACACTTCTTTCGCTGATGACATCTGGGGGAAGCATTCCCAAAGATCTTACGAGCTTCTCTTACAACAGGGTCCCACCTTCGCTCGGTCTATAAGACTAGCAAACTTCTCCATGGCTGTATGCATATTAAGTTTGGGTTCGCGTTAAACTGAACTGACTCAGCTACGCTAATAGCTTCATTGACATTCACAGGTTTATTACCCAAAGTAACATTACAGACACAATTAATTAAACCAGACAGTTTACTTACAAGGCTAGTATAGAGCCCCAAAATCCAGATCAAAAATGGGACAAACAATTTCAAGGTCACAGAATTCGCATGCTTACATTTGTCAAGGGGGCTCTGTTTGAAGAATTTCAACGGTGTCATTTTCTTCTTTAAAGCACGCTCAATGAGGGTCAAGTGACGGTGCTTATATCCACAGGCCAAAAAGGTCCTGTATCTTTTATGCAGACTTTTGTTTTCTACATTCTTCTCTTCTCGCCATTATTGCTCTCTGTCAACGCGATGCCATCTACAACCGCACCCCAGGTTTAGATACAGAACAACCAGTTTTCCAAACTCAGTGACCACGTTCCATACAGACTCTATATATATCAACCCCCATTCGGCTCTAAAAAAAACACAGTCACGCCATGATAATCTTATCAGAATGCAGTCAATGGATGTTGGTAGATAAGAGAGAGAGAGAGAGAGAGAGCTGAATTAAATTGCACAGATAAGAATTTTAATTATTTTCATCGAATCTATTACAATCAATAAAACTGCAGTCCTTTTTTTTTTCTGGACTTGATCCTATACTTCTTCCTATACAAACTCCTATTCTACTGCCTATACTACGCCCCACAATCTTGAAATAGTCCTAATTTACTTGAAATAACATTCAACCAACACCTAGAAAAACTCAACAAATGTTTTAAACATAGACTTATTTAACCACTAACAATCCTTCGCCACTTATGGCCGACTCCTTTGATTTTAACACCATTATCAATAACTAAATACCCAAATAAGCCTATCCTCTCCTTTTGACAAGTGTCCACAATTTGAATTTATGCTTTTTTTTTTTCTAAACAAAAATATCCCTAGCATATCTAAGCATTCGATGCTCCCACATCAGATTCCTGGGCTTAAAAAGTTTCATGAGCTCTTGCTCATGAGTTTCATTTGTTTGCCCAAAAACTTTTACAAAATAAATGTCCTCTTCATTCAATTTTTCATATAAATGTGCATGTTCTTGACTTCCACACTTGTGTTTGTTTTTGCTTGCTGTCTTTATCTTCCAATGTATATCTTGCTGCCTCTTCATATTCTTTGTAGCCTTCTTCTGTACATATTCATCCTCTTGAATGAGGATATCAACTTCCATTCTCTCTTTTTGAACTCTTAGAAGAGCTCTCTTCTCCAAGTACTTCACCTCCTTATCAAGCAAACCTGTACAATCACCATTCAAAGCAAAGTTAGAAACAAACATTTGAGACCCTTGGGTCTCTCCAAATTTTTGAACCCGTACTTGCTGCTCAAGTATAACTTCTTGGTATTTTGTCTTCATTTCTTCTTCACAGCAATGTTCTACCTCCTCAAATACTATCATAGAACAAGTTTTGTTCTCCTCTTCATACTTAATGGCATATTCTAAGGATGCCAACTTTTCCAACAACTGCTCTTTACTTTGATATACAAAAAGCTTGTTTGGTTCCTCAACTAGAAACTCTCCATCAAGGTTCTCTATCTCCTTCAAGATATCTTCCTCAATTGTCAAGTCTAAACACTTAACCTTCTCTCCATCTTCTTCTTGCAGCTGTTCTACCCCTTCTTGTTTCTTATCAAACAACTCTCCTTCACCTGCAAATGCTTGATCAAACTGCCATATTTCTCCTTCACATTGCAGATCTTCCTCCTTAGTGATTAGAATATTTGAATCAAAATCAACTATATCAACATCATGCAACTGAAAATTGTCATCTTTAATCTTTTCCAATTCTGAATTTTGATCACTATACCTTTGTTCTTCATCAATATGCAACTCTTCATTTCTTTTGTCCTCTTGAGTAAGGACTTCTTCTTCCTGCTTAATCAATTCTTTATGCTGATCCTTCTTCATGTCTTCATCACTTGAGGCGTTACAACAAGCCTCTTCTTCTTGCTTAAGCACTCCCTCATGAGATGCTTCACCTCCTTGATCCATGAGCATCTTCATTGGATCATATGTTTCTCCTTCTTCTTCAACTTGCTTTCCTGTAAACAAAACATCAAATGAAATGTCAAATACAAAAACATTTGGCCACTTGATTACTTGTTGTTTGTCCATCTCTTCAATGATGAGATCCGTCTCATACTGAACTTCTTCTTCAAACTGAAATTTCTCTTCAAGCTCTTCATTCTTGAGCTTATCCTTGTTTTTATACTTCTTCATTTCTCTCCTTAAGGCAACTCTTAGCCTTTTTCTTCTTTTTCTCTCCATCACTAATCTAACTGGCCATCTTACTCTTTTCTTCTTCATTACCCATCCTTGCCATGGGTTTTTCATATTTTCTACCATGAATTTTATCATGGCTATCCTTGCCTTTATCTCATTCACTTCTCTTTGGTACTCTTCCTCTTTCTGTCTCTTTCTTTCTTCTCTTTCTTGTTTCTCTCTCTTTATCTGGTTTATGTTTCTTCTAGGCAGTCCCTCTATCACTCTTCTCAATTCTTCAATCTCCATTCTTTACCTCACCTAAGTCTGTTTCACCTTAGTCTTTTGGCAAGCTATCCAAATTTATTTTTGGATCTTCTTCTTGAGCAATTCCCTTTGCTCTTCTTCTAGAGCTTCTCTTAGCTCTTCCACTCAGCCTGCCTTGGCTTCTTCTCTTCTTAAGCCTCAATGGCTTGACTGCCTTGAACCTGCAACCTCACAAAATACATTATCTTGTCAAACACTGATCAGAACAATACAAACTTTTACTTTTTCCAAGAGCTTACTAGCTCTCTTCCTTTGTTCTTCAAACCTCTATGGCTTTTGGAATCTCTCTCGTGCCACTCACTCCTTTCTTTCCACTTCAAGGTTTTTCACTTCTCCTTCAAACCTTTCAAGCCTTACTGCTATTATATTCTTCATCAAAATTCAAAAATCTCTACCTTTTCCATCTTTATAAATGCAAAACATAAGTACAACAAATCAAACCATCTACCTTTCAGGGTTGTTTATACCTCCATCTTGTCTAGGAGGATCTTCTTCTTGTCACTAATCTTCTCTTTCAGGGTCTTCAAGAACCTTTATTTCCTGTCAAGCTTCAATTCACCTTTACTTGGATGGATTTTGCTGCATACCACTTTCCACACAATTTCCCAACACAATTTACCAACATATAATGTCTTCATAAAAATATTTTCACAAGACATCCATACCTAATTCTTTGATGTAGCTCCTTCTCCAAGAACTCGAACCTTGAGCTCTGATACCAAATGATGCAAAACTAAACTGACCTTCGTCTTTATTCAAAATTTTGACTTGCTGCTCTTCCTCTCCAAACAGTACTTTCTCCAGTTTTCTTCTTCTCTTGTAAGCAGCATTGGCAGCTTCAACCACTCCACTCTGTTTACTTCTATTTGCCGTCTTCTTACAGTGCATTATCTCTACAAAAACAACATTCTGATCCAAAAGGCTCTACCCGCTGAACTAAGACAGGCTAGCTTGGATTTTACAGGCTAACTTATACACAATTGTAGATCAATTCTTTGGCTCAGCGTAAAGTAATCCCATTATTTTCTTTTACTTGGACTCAACATTTGTAAACGTTGGCACAATTCAAACATGACTCAGGTCTGTAAAGAAACACAATACTATGCAAATATAAACGGATTACCTCTTTTTCGGCTGTGATTCTGGGTCTTCCTCTCCTCTACATTCTTCTTATTGATTTCAGCATTTCCATCGTCATTCTGATTGTGTTGCTGATTTAATCCCCCTGACACCACCATCAAATATCTACACTAACCCTCGTAATCTTTGTTGACTCAATCCGCTGTGGCTCCAATGTCAATACCTCACAATTTCGAGTTCTTTCGAGTTCTGCATATTCATCATCCCATGTGACTTCAAAAATCACAACATTGTGGCCTCACGTCCCCTGCCTTCTTCTTTGTCACAAAACTCTTCAAATCTCCGATTGCAATTCCTTGCAGCGTTCTCTTTTAATGTCTTTAGATGCAATATCTTCAAAGCAACGTTTGTATCACAACAGCTTCTCTATGGTAGCAAAACCAAAATAATGGCGGTGTTGAATCAAATGGACTTTCTGCATGGAGAAATGATGGCAAGCATTCATAAACAAGAACACTTCTTTCGCTGATGACATCTGGGGGAAGCATTCCCAAAGATCTTACGAGCTTCTCTTACAACAGGGTCCCACCTTCGCTCGATC
Organism: Torreya grandis; assembly: GCA_037957365.1. Classification (NCBI taxonomy): domain Eukaryota; kingdom Viridiplantae; phylum Streptophyta; class Pinopsida; order Cupressales; family Taxaceae; genus Torreya; species Torreya grandis. The sequence goes on from JARHVA010007436.1 coordinate 367,471, forward strand.
TATAAGACTAGCGAGCTTCTCCATGGCTGTATGCATATTAAGTTTGGGCTCGCATTAAACTGAACTAACTCAGCGACGCTAATAGCTTCATTGACATTCACAGGTTTATTACCCAAAGTAACATTACAGACACAATTAATTAAACCAGACAGTTTACTTACAAGGCCAGTATAGAGCCCCAAAATCCAGATCAAAAATGGGACAAACAATTTCAAGGTCACAGAATTCGCATGCTTACATCTGTCAAGGGGGCTCTGTTTGAAGAATTTCAACGGTGTCATTTTCTTCTTTAAAGCACGCTCAATGAGGGTCAAGTGACGGCGCTTATATCCACAGGCCAAAAAGGTCCTGTATCTTTTATGCAGACTTTTGTTTTCTACATTCTTCTCTTCTCGCCGTTATTGCTCTCTGTCAACGCGATGCCATCTACAACCGCACCCCAGGTTTAGATACAAAACAACCAGTTTTCCAAACTCAGCGACCACGCTCCATACAGGCTCTATATATATCAACCCCCATTCGGCTCTAAACAAAACACAGTCACGCCATGATAATCTTATCAGAATGCAGTCAATGGATGTTGGTAGATAAGAGAGAGAGAGAGAGCTGAATTAAATTGCACACATAAGAATTTTAATTATTTTCATCGAATCTATTACAATCAATAAAACTGCAGTCCTTTTTTTTTTCTGGACTTGATCCTATACTTCTTCCTATACAAACTCCTATTCTACTGCCTATACTACGCCCCACAATCTTGAAATAGTCCTAATTTACTTGAAATAACATTCAACCAACACCTAGAAAAACTCAACAAATGTTTTAAACATAGACTTATTTAACCACTAACAATCCTTCGCCACTTATGTCTGACTCCTTTGATTTTAACACGATTATCAATAACTAAATACCCAAATAAGCCTATCCTCTCCTTTTGACAAGTGTCCACAATTTGAATTTATGTTTTTTTTTTTTTTAACAAAAATATCCCTAGCATATCTAAGCATTTGATGCTCCTGCATCAGAAGGATGTGAATAGATATACGTATCTAAAACTAAACCCTTATAAAAGTGTAAGTAATAAAGTCAGACCAATTGACCATGTATCCTTAATTAATAAAATCATGTTAGGTCCCAGACTGGATAGAGTAGAGCTTACCTAATCCTGTTATGCACTCATATATTTGAAGTATAGGTCAGCCAAGGCTAACTTTGTTCATATGCTAAAATGGGTTTTTGGACTAGGTATGGGATGTTTAAGGTTATTAATTACTTAGAAAAGGAGTGTGTAAGGGAGGTTTTAAAGCTTATGGAAGTGTATAGAATAACTTTTGGTTATTTGAAATTGGTGGTATAAGGGACATCAATCTTATGAAGCACAAATGGTCTACCCACCCCTTTCACATTACACCATTTAAGGTGTGCACTCAAAAAGATTAAGACTCAATGGGTTCCTTCAATAGATAAAACATCAATTATTGATAAATTTTGAAAATATTGTGTGTATACATATGCCCCTGGCAAAGCTTATCATGTGTCTCGCAGGTGTAACAAGGAATGGTTCTTTGAGAAAAGAATATATGCAACATAAAGTTGAAGATAAATAAATTCTAGTATTTTAAAGCATAAATAAATGAAATTAAATGACCAAAAGTAAATAACTAAAATAAAGATTAATGTATGCATACCTTAACCTACCTTTATCATTCGATGGTTGTTTGTTGTGTTTGTATCTTTGATTATGTAAGGCATAAATAATGATTTTGACAAACTCAAAGTTAATAATCTAAATAATAAAAAATAATGTAGGAAAGCCAAGATAACTTATTATATGTAGGCATGATGTACATGGAATTTGGTAATCTAGGGTGATAAATGGTAAGTTAAGATGAAATGACCAAGCCAAATATTTAAGGTAAATTAAGTAACCAAAAAGCCAAGGCAACTAAATGATCTAAAAACTAAAACAAGTAAATCTTAAGTAAGAAGGTTAATAAACCAATTCAAACTAATGGTACATGTAAAAATGAAATTTATATAACATCAATGTGAAAGTAATAACAATCCTTACTAAAAAAATATGGGAAATAAATGGTAAAACAACATTGATGAGTGTGTATTAACAATCGTCACTCAATCATCAATAGAAAAAGTACATGAAAAGGAAAAAAACATTTGTGAGTGAGAAGCAATAATATAAATTCACTCAATAATGGAAAATGTACTAAAAAATAGAAATAGATGCAGTTTTATAAAAAGTAAATAAATACAAAAACTATAAAAATGGATGCAGTTATTCAAAAAAATGAAGTACAAAAAATATAGAAAAGAATATAATTTTTTGAGAAAAAGGAGATAATAAAAAAAATTGAAATAAAATGAATTCAATTATAGAAACATAAAGCAATGATATAAATAACATAATCCATTGTCACTCAAGCATATTATTTTGTTATAACGATAGACAAAACTAAAATAAAGTACTCATTTGCTAACATGTTTTTAATATATGAAGAAGGAATATAGAAGTGGGGAAATAGGTTTATAATCAACATTTCCTATCAAGGGGAAATAAAAGTGTTGGTAGGAGAAATGAAGTAAAAATCAAGGTTTAGAATTTTTTTATTGATTTCAAGACACTAGAATTAGGTTTGTCAAAACAAGTGAAATTTTGAATTAAGGTCTGTAAATAAATTTTTAGAATGATAAAAACTATATGTCATCATATCAATTAGGAATATCATTAAATGAAGTATATATTCATGAAAATGAAAATGGACATGCCCTCCTATAACATGTTCCTCATTCATCAGGACCCCTTATAGATAAATCAATGTACTAAGAAGATTAAGTACTTATGTAAGAAAGTATGTAGCACTATAGATTGTTTTTTAATTCTCCTATCTGAATCTACTGGCCTACTACACCCCAATAGATTGTGGATCTATCGTAAGTCCATATTTGGATTTTGATATTTAATGGGAGATAGGAGATGTTTTATAAATCATGTATTTTGGTATGTTGTTGACTTTTAGATTTTTTAATTGACTTTTGATCATTTTATGTTATTATAATTGATTTGGTTTTAAAGTTTTTATGGCTTTTTATATTCTTCCTCCATGTGAATTTAGAGAACCAAACATGGGTTCTAAAAATGACTATCATTTGAAAAAATTAGACTTGATAACTAAGAAATAGAACTTAGAGAGTACGGTGTCCAAGATTCTTTATTATTCATGTGAAATAAAAGTACTATATTGAAATTGATCTTGTTTTATCCAAAATGGAATGAAAGGAAAAATAATGTAGGGGAATGAACATGAAAAAATTTGAAATACTTTAAATCATAAAAAAATGTCACAAAGTGAAAAGGAATATAATTACAAGTATGATTCCTTATTACAATAATGTATGTAGTTGTAGGGAAACATGCTAACATAGTTTATTTTAAAAAAATTATCACTAAAAGAAACATAAATTGAAGATGAGAATATGGTATCAAAGACTTGTAACCATTTGTTAACATTTAAAAAAAGGAAAACCTGATTTGTAAATATGTTTTGAAATAATACATTGATTTTATGAGACTTGGTCCTATCCATTATATTACATTATAACTCATAAAAGAGAAACCCTAGCGGGTTAAAAAAAGGCAAAAATGGTATTTATGAGAAGATCTTAGTCCTATATATGGTCTTACACTGCATCTCAAAATAATAAAAATCCATGTGGGTGTAACAAATGGTATTATGAGGGATCCTGGTCCTATCTATTGTAATTAATTATAAATCACAAAAGATAAACCCATGTGAGTGAATAAAGTATTTAAAAATAACAAACTTGATATGAAAAACCAATGTATGAAAGCAAAAAAGAATTGATGAGAAAAACTAGGTCTTATCATGATATTACAATGTAACTCATGAAATAAAGAATTCAAAGGACAAAGGGAAGGAAATAATTTCTGGTTAAAAAAAATATTACTATAGAAGGTAAGATTATTGTATAAATCCTACAATAAGTGTTAGTAGGATAGTATATAGAATTATGATAAGATGGGAAATATTAAAGTAAAGTATTTCTTTAAAAATTATGCATTAGTGGGTTCTTCAAAAATATGATCATCATTAGTTTATAAAAAATATGTGTTAGGACCAATAATTAATTTGACTAAATAAGCGCCCCACCATTTTTTGACATATTTGCCTTCATTACCAGGGGTATAGTCTAAGTTAACAACTAGATCACCAACATTAAAAGTGTAGACTTTGACCTTTTTATTATGTTATATGGTGATGTGATCATTGTATTGACAGTTATGTTGAAGAGCATCTAGACAGTGTTCATAAATAACCTTTATGTCATAAAGGCAAGATTCACGTAATTATTCATTAGGAATAATAGCATGAATATATATATATATATATATATATATATATATATATATATATATATATATATATATATATATATATATATATATATATGGAGGGGAGTTCAAATTCTAATGTTAAATAAAACTCAAAACCATAAATGAGTGAGAACGGTGTTGCCCTAATGGTAGTACATATGATAGTATGATAGGCCCAAATTATAGGATATAAGTGAATATTCCAATCAGTGCAATTTTTTTAGATGGTCCTTTATATTTTTTTATTGAGAATTTTTTTAGTGGCCTCAGTTTGGCCATTGTATTATGGATCGTAAGGTTTGTAAAATTTGTGGGATATTTTAGATTTAGCATATAACTATTTCATGTATTTATTTTTGAAATTACTATAATTATCAAAAATGATAGTATGGGGAAATCCAAAGAGACAATTGATTTGATTAAGGAATTTTTTTGAAATCATGGTTCCTATGACACTGACAAGAGTCATGGCTTCTACCCATTTAGTAAAATATTCAAAAGAAATATTCATAGAAACATGACCATATTGTGACCAAGATAATTTGCTAATGAGATCTAATCCTAACATATAAAATGAATATGGTGCTTTCACAGTTTAGATCTCAACTGGTGGTGAATGGATTCAGCCATCATGATGTTGGAAAGTATTACATTTTTTGTAAAAATTGATAACATTTATTTCTAAATTAGAACAAAAATATCCCATATGTAAGCACTTGTTCATTGTAGCATGTCTATTACTGTGACAAAAACAAATTCCCACATCTTTTTATTTAAGGAAACGAGGGACCTCTTATTACATGACATAATAGAGGAGGTTACCTTTTACGTTATGGTAATAAATGGGGTTTTATCAAAATACATATTAATAAACTTGTTTACATATTCCAGTGCATTCACGCGAATCCATGTTTAGAGGATATGTTTGATGTTCAAGTAATTGGTGATGTTTTTATACCATGGACTTTGTCAAATAGTGATTTTCTCAATTTGATAGATGAGTGAATCATGTGGTTGGATATAATATAGTGAATTTATTATTTAAATAATAAATCAGGAATCATTAAGTACTTGATTAAGATGAAATAAACATGTTGAAGAAGCAAGAGAATCAAATATAGAGTTCTAATCTCTTGGAATTATCTCAATGGTAAAGGAGTAAAACTCCTTAGAAATTGTGGTTTCCATTTGATGACAAGAGATAATGTTTTCACTTTTACATTGGTAATCACCATTCACCTATAAGAAAATAAGATGAGAGCCACCAAATTCATGTAGAGATGGGATATCTATGTCACGTGTCGCTTTCATATTTAAGATTAAAGCTACATATTCTGCCATGTCATTAGTGACATCAAAGGTTAGACTAAATGCTAGAGGGATGACCTTATCATCAAGGTTAGCTAGAATACAATGTTCCCCTACTCCTTGGATGCATTTGGTTCCATCAAAGTGGAGGGTCTAGGTGTGTTTAGGCAAATCAAACGTGACTTCAAGAAGTTATTTGATTGTTACTTCAGATTTAGTAGTATTGGGAATGATATTAACTTATCTTATTGATTATTTACCTCTAAATCAATACTAAAATTATTGAAACAATATTTAATGGAGATAGTATAATTAAGACATTCAATATATAGAATGTTATCATTGGGAACATTATAATTCTTGAAGGTGATTTGTAGTGGGTATGGGAACCACTTCAAGTTAGTTTGAAATGACTTGCCCTTTAAAAAATTTTTGTGTTATGATTCAAAAGTCCATTTACATGAATAAAACCATCCATTTTCCAATTCTATGTCTAGGTAGAAATTCTCAGGAGAAAAAAAGGTGAAGTGGATCAAAGTGGAGAATGATATAAATGGTTTGATAGAGAATATAGTCATAAAACTTTTCCCCTATAGAGTAGAGAATAAGTTATTCATGTTCTACTTTAGTATAACATTTTTCATAATCAATGAGGCCTTGACTAATATAATAAATAGAGTATTGCCTTCTAGTATCATCTAGTTAGACAAGTGTTTCTCAAACTACTATGAGACTAGAAGAGGTGTAAAATTTAAAGGGTGATCATTGGAAGTTGGGAGAAGGGTGAGAGGATAAAGTAAATATTCATTAATGTTGTTGAATTACTTTTAACGTGGATCAATCCATTTTACAGAATTACTTCATTGAGAATAAATTTAATAGAGTATAAGCGGTAATCCATTTTTAGGATGAATTAGTGGATTGCCCTAAGCTTGATAAGGTAAGTACGAATGTTTGGGATGGAGTGATAAATGGTAATTTTGACTATAGCATTGATTTTAATGAGATTGACATCAATACTATGAATAAATACTAAAAACCCTAGTAATTTACCAAACGGAATGTCAAACACACACTTATATGGGTTAAGTCTAATTTTTTAGTTTATTAATTGATCAAAAATGATAACTATATTGATGAGTTATGTTGTGTACCATTTTGATTTGACAATGATGTAATCCACATAGGATTTCAAAATTTTGTGTATAATATCATAAAAATGTGAGTCATGGCACATTTATAGGTAGCTTTGAAATTTAAGGCTGAAAGGCTTTTTAGTATATCAATAGGTACCCCATTCCATAGTGAATATTATTTTGTGTTGTTCTTTGGCGGTGAGGTGAATTTGATTTTAGCCTAAAAAACCATCCATGAGTGACAACATTTGATATCCATTAGTGGTATATACAATGGAATTTATTGAAAGTAATGTAAAATTATCATTGGGACATGCGAGGTTAGGATTGTAGATGTCAATGCATATAAGAATGACCATTATGACTATTTTTTGAATAGCAACAATGGTTGACACCCATTTGGAATAATCATCAGGTTTAATAAACTTAACATCAAATAGTAATTTATTTATGCCATAGGATAGAAATTTTCAGTGGAAATTTCCATTATTTTTGTCCAATGGGTTTAGAGTCTAGGTATGTGATGATTCCATTTAAAATAATACTATGGTTGATAATAGGCATGTTCTCAATTAACCACATGAAAGTTTTGTGGTATTTGTTGAAGAATAGGCTAAAATTATCATGCTTGAATGACATGAGTTATTTACAGACTATTATGGGTTAAGTATATGAAGGTGTAACATATTCTATTCTCATAGTTTATTCAATGAGCAAAGAATATCCATATTAAAAATTATATTGAGAATTGGGAAGAAAAGAAATGGTATTTGTTTTGATATCTACACTAGTAATGAAGTTATTAAAATGAGGAGCATTTCCTTTGAAATTTCTATGTATGATGTTACAGTGAATGTTATAGTTCTATAGCATGGATTAAATCAAGTATGGATTCATCACTATAAAGGATGGGTAAGGGTCCATATTATTCCATGTCTATTTCAATATCATTGATTTTATTACCATGGAGATCATATTCAGAATGTATCTAGTCTACATTTATTGTTTTAGCATCTAGGGTAATTTTAGGTGTAGGTATAATTATTGATGATGGTTGATAGGATTTCATTGGATTTATAAATGTGCATCTATAAAATCTTTGGAATTTAGGAGTTGGTAGAGTTATTGGTGATATAGAAGGTATAAAAGGTTTTATAAATTCCAAATTTTGGAGAAGTAAGATTTGTTCAACAATCTAAGGGGTACCGAGACGTGGAGAATTAATTGGAGGTACATGACCTTTAGGATATAACTCACTATTTGTGGAAATTAAAAAAATATAGTGATTAAAAGAATGTATTTTGGATAACATTGGTTGATAATGTTTAAGCTACATGTCTCATGATTAATCCTAGGCCATGATGTAGTTATCACCGTAGGTGTGAGAGATAGTAATGTGTGTGTGTGTGTGTGTGTGTGTGTGTGTGTGTGTGTGTGTGTGTGTGTGTGTGTGTGTGTGTGTGTGTGTGTGTGTGTGTGTGTGTGTGTGTGTGTGTGTGTGTGTGTGTGTGTGTGTGTGTGTGTGTGTGTGTGTGTGTGTGTGTGTGTGTTTGTGTGTAGAGGAGAATCAGAAAGAGATACACTTATATCATTAAATTTATGAGGTGACATGGTTTAAGGGTCTTTAAATAACATGTCCATTCCTTATTAATTACATGTGAAGTCATATTCTATGTAAGAGGCTTCATGTGCATTACATGGAAGAGGGAGTTTGATTATCTCATCGATAAGAAGGATGAAATGATCATGGGGTAACAAGGAAGGAGGGAGCCACTGCAAAATATAAGGAGGTTAATTATTAGTATTTCACATTTTTTTCAATTTTTTTTGTCTCATCACTATCCTAATCAGTAAGAGTGACTTGTAAATTTGGATTCATGTTGATGAATTCAGGTAGAGGTGCACTATTAATTTTTGAAATGGTTAGAATCTATAACTAAGATTTGGGCTAAATTAATTGAATAATCCATAGATTAGGATTGAAATCATGTTTATAAAATTTAACATTATCAATAAACTTGATACAATAGCTACTTGAGGAATCAATAGCCCTTATGCAAACTATCTATGGGAAACCTAGGAGTATATTGTAGGTTAACAGTAAGTCAAAAGCCATGAGCTTGGTATGTATAGGTTTGGATCCAATAGTGAGAAGGAGATGAATAAAACCAAGTAATTTGTTATTTTTATTTTCAAATCCATGACATGCAGATGAGTTTTCTTGAGATGATATTTTTTATACCCAAGTTCTTTAATTATCCAAATGGATGTAACATTAATTTTAAACCCTTCATCCAATAAGACTTTTAAAATAAGGATGGTATTAATTGTGTTTTTAATGAATAGAGGTTGGTCATCAGATTGAAATATAATTTCATCATTGATCATATCTTATTCAATGAATTCAATTGAAGGTTTAGAATAAGGACAAATACTTTCAATAATTTGAAATTCTATCAGTGAAGCCTTGTGAGGAGGTTGTTTTAATTCTATGGAAGTTAGTTCTTTGATTTCTTAGAAGTGTTGCATTAAAAATTTGTGGTGATAAAGAGAAGTGTGAAATAAATCCATGAGAGGTATTTTAAAATTCATACAATTAAGTTAATTTAATAAATTCTAATGATACTTAAAATATGAAAAACCAAGACAAGTTAGATGGTAAAATATTTTTGGTATGAAGAGAGGTAGTTTGAGGTTCTAATTGGGGAATTATTTCCTCATTGATTTCATAAGGTATTTTAGTGTTATTCATTTATTTGAGAATTTATTATTTGAGTGATGGTTTCTTTGTCTTTCTCACAGGATCTTTATAGCCAGGTTTACGTCGATAATTGAATTTTCCTACATTCACATGTTAATAATTGGTATAGTATTGGTCATAGTCAGAATCAATTGCATATATATTTTTATTTAAATGTTGTGACTTGGGGGTAGGAAACATTTTTGGCTTGTTAGAGTAATAAGGATAAAAATCCCTTTTTAGAGGTGTTAACATGATCATGATGACATATTTTGATCACCTGTGAATGTTTTAACTAAAATTTTGGTAGTAGTGAATTTATGATTTTGTATCCACTCTTTATAAATATTATATAATGCTTCAAGAAAAAATGTGAGGTCTTTATTCCCATCATATTTAATGGTTGGAGACAAATATCAATAAAAATGATTGAGGGGATAAATGATCATTTTGAATGTTTTAAATCATCTTGTTGTGCATAATGGGTTGGGGAATAATATTTCCTACAACATATTTAATCAATGGAGGGATGAAATTTGATTATTTTTGGGAAGAAGAATAAGAGGTTGATTAACCAGGTTTATCAAATGATCTTGTATTTACATCACTTGAAAAGTATTAAATGTTTGTGTTTTAATCTTTTATGGTTTTACTAGTTTAAATACTATGTATTTAAAGTATTGTGTATGCTTTTAATCTAGGATGAAAATTGGAAATTATTGATTTAATTGAATTTTCCAATAATAACAACTGAGAGGAGAGAAGGAAATTATCTAGAAATAAACATATTATTATGTGGATTAGGGAATTAGAAAGGGTTGAATAGATGTGAAATAATATTTCATATTATAATTATTTATTGAAATATGGCTTAGGATAATATTTCCCATATCAACACAATATCACCATCTAGAAATAATGTCTAATTTTGGCAAAAATGTCCTTCCCATGAAGTTTGCCTAGATCTTTCATCAAAGTTACAAGATATCTTTGAGGTCTTATAAGTTGTTCAATGTCATTCAACGGCTTATCTACATTACTAAATTGACTGAATTTCTTCCAAAACCCTAATAAATACTATCACACATGAACCATAAATGGATCAAATGAAAAAAGAAAAGGGAAAACTAGGTTGTTGGATGTTATGAACATGCAAAGTAGAGCACCTATTATTTTGGCTACTACGTAAATTAAACCCAATGCTAGAGGTCTCAGATCACATGTAGTTCTCCCTTATATAAAGTGAACCACAAAATTACATGGTATGATAGAATAGTTTTTTCTTAAGTCCTTTTATCAAGCATGCAATGTCTAGGTGTGATGACTAAGTAGTATGCAGAGTATTGAGCTATACTATTGGTTTATTTTATGTAATTATGTGTCAAAATAATATGTGCTAGATGTAAAATGCCTTGAGAGGTTATTTATATATAAATAAATTTGTTTTGAATACAATACCATGTTCATTGGTCAACAAGTCATAAAATAGGGATAAAAAATTTAAGAGAAGCCTTAGGGAGGGGTTAGGTATCAAACACAAGAGAAAGGTCTCATCAAGCACTAGATCCATAAGTGGACACTAGCATCATGTGGTGCTACCATATTTAAAGTAGCATTAGTGTATTAAGGATTAAAATAGAGCCAATAATATGAAATATAGGCTAGGGGCCCTTATGATTGGGAAAATTTGACTTGTGACTATTAAGAGTGTCACAAATAAGGAAAATAAGACACAAAAAAGATAAAAAGGATCAAAATGACTATGCAAACAAGGGATATATTTATCAATAAGACCTTCATATGAAATAAAAAAATAAATAGTACTTATGTTTGCTTTACCAAATTAGGGTGTTTACATTTACCACTTTTTTATTCTAGTAATGTAATGAAATGAAAGTAATTGAGTAAAAGAAAAAGAGGAATGCATATCTATACTTACCTATGTGAATCTAATCTATTTTTGGTCAATTTTTTAGACAAAGAAGTGGATATAAAATGGAGTGAAATATGTGAAGAAGAGACACTTAGTGTGGATCCCCTGGTACTAAATCTGAGTACGTAAACTAAATGTGTGGAGAAACAAGGCTCACTTTCACCCAATCTAATATCTGGATTGAATCCAAGTATGTAGACTGAATGTGTGGAGAAACAAGGATCACTTTCCCCCACTCTGATATGTATAATAAATTTGAGTATGTGAATTGGGTCTGTTGAAATGTTATGGATCAATTAATATGGAAAATTATATGACCTCGACTGGTGAAAACCTAGTAACAATAGTGGTGATGATATTAAACATAATCTAAAACTGGGGATCAAGGGTGTGTGATATACGTCATGATCCCTAATCCCAAAATATATGGAATGTATTTGTTTATATTAATATCTGAGTAAACTATTATACTTGAGTCATAACTATATATTTTCATATGTGTGTGTAGACTTTATGTTTGAATTCCTATGTAAAGATGTGTATCTGTATATCTAAAAACTAGTGAATCTAAAAACTTGTGTAAGCATATGTGTCAAAAAAAGGTGAATATGGATAGATATGAGGCACATGCTCAGCTACATAGGTATACCGTTCTCATACCTGATGGTATATGAAGAGCTAGTAGTCAGAGAGTAGATGACTACATATGTATTCAGTGAGATAATCCAAAGTGTAAGGTTTAACTTGGCATCTATTGGGGGAGAGAGAGAGAGAGAGAGAGAGAGAGAGAGAGAGAGAGAGAGAGAGAGAGAGAGAGAGAGAGAGGAGAGAGAGAGAGAGAGAGAGAGAGAGAGAGAGAGAGAAGATGAAATCATCAATCTAGGTCATGTAGAGATAGTAGGGTCACTAGTTTGGGATTTGATATATCTGCAACTGAGAGTGAGGGAGTTTATCCCAATATTCATGTCCACATCATTGAGTGATGGACTATATTTATATTGAAATGATATCCTAAGTTATACATATAGATGTTTTTTGTTTAAGTTGGCAATATGTGTATTGGTAAATGGATCTTGTTATATTCTACTATTGATATGTATTTAGTTTGTCTAATTGTTTTAAATGATAGTATTTGTAATTTTTTTTATTAGAGTAAAATTAATGAACGTATATAAATGTTTAGGCTTATGTGTAGCGAATTATTATTCTATATTTATTGGTAAGGGCTTTTTTGCATTCCATAATATTTCTCCATATTGATCATGTGACTATCGTATGTCCTATATGAATCCAAATGGCATGGAGAATCAACAACCATGTTGTTTATGCTATGGTAGTGTAGAAGGGGACTCTAAAATTGTAGATGCATGTGATACATTACTAGTATATGTATATGTATATATATATATATATATATATATATATATATATATATATATATATATATATATATATATATATATATATATATATATATATATATATATATATATATATATCTGTGTGTGTGTGTGTGTGTGTGTAGACTCTAGAGTAAAAATATTGATTGGTTGATGTGTTGAAACCTCACTCTAGGTTATGTGATTTATATCAAATATCTTGATATTTGTATGAATTAGAGTTATATTATTATATATGTAACTATCCCCATATATATTTATTGGTGTTTGAACAAAAATTATGCCTTTGGATTTGTAATTGTTCCCATATATCCTAATTGGTATATATATTAGAGTTATGTTCATATCACATAATTATTCACATATATCTCAATTGGTGTACATATTGGACATATGTTCTAATCTCTATAGGTATATGTATTAGATCTATGTTCTGATGTATGTGAACTAGTTGTCATCACTATTGCAACCATGGTGCATGAGACTACTCATAAATAGGTGTCCTAGAAATCAGAGGGCTTATATGATGAGTAAGCAATGTTTTCCTAAAAGGATTGTCCTATTTTAACTCCATCATAGATGATTTTTATCCATCAGACTACATAGAATGAGATATCAGTGCCCTTATGTAAGTTTTAAGATTCCTCAAGTGACATAGTAATCAATGCAAGGTTTGAGTGTATAACAATGATAATTTGAATGTCTATTTATATTTTGAAAATTACAATGTCTTATGTGGTTCCTAGTAAAAATAGTGTGGTGGATGATGATGAGTAGAAGGAATTGTGTCCATCTCACTAGTTAATAGTGTAATAAAAATATCATGAGCTCCAACCTTATTTGAAAATTATATAACCCATCTATGTATATCCTATGTTCTTCTCACAATAAAAGGTGCTTTGTATATTAATTATTTCCCCTTATTTTGTATCTCTATCAATGGTCTCTATTCTACTAAGTTATTAATTAGAATTGGATCAGACTCTTGTACCAAATTAGATGACTAAGGATTTGAGGGGTCTATATCCAAATCTACCTTTGACTATGTAACTACTAATCCTAATTCCTCCTCTGATGTTATATCTGCATCACATAAATTCTAGAATGATTTTTATGTTTGATATAGTAATCTATCCTTGAGAGGATATATTAAACCTTTGTTAAAGATGCATTATGCATCTAAATTTGTCAATTGATAAATATGTTGAGAAAACAAGCTTTGAACATTATAATTGATTTAGATGTTGGTTATATCTCACATTGATGTAGTAAATATAGCCTCTCATGTGTGACTAGAGGTCCCTTATTCTATATGTAATTCTTGATAAATATTATCTCTATCTCGTCATATGTGCATGCTAGAACCAATTTAGTGCCTCCCCATCTAAGGACATTGGAAAAAATTGTAGTTGAGTCAAATTATTTTTAATATGGGCCATGGCTTTTTCATAAGCCTGAAGGTGAAAGTATGGGTGTCCATGCCCATCAAATATAGATAATACCAGTATCCAAAAAATTATGTGGCAACCTTTTAGTTGATATTCTGTGTGGAATAGGGTTTCTATGTATTTCATTGGCATTAAACCAAGAATGGTATGTTTTATTATCCAAATTGGGATGGTGTACTTGTTTTTATAAAGCACCCACAAAATTCATTAAGGAAATTAACACTTGAGATGGTATATTATTATCACGAAGGGGTTTATTTAGTGCCTAGATTTTGTTATTTGTATTATACATTGCTATATTATATTGGAAACCATTTTTAGAGAGGGTTGGTTTGCTTTTAGTAACCTTTGGAGGTGTGATAGCTAGGATTGAGTTATAGGGAAATAAGATACCGTCCTCATTTAGGTTAGTTTGAGAAATAGTTTGTATTGTAGTAAGTGGAGTTGATGGAGATACATTAGTATCTCTTACATTATTATGTTATAAATAAGTATCACATGCTACTTGGATATAATGTAATTTATCATCAATTAAATTTAAATTATGAACATAAGAATAAGTGTGTGTGTGTGTGTGTGTGTGTGTGTGTGTGTGTGTGTGTGTGTGTGTGTGTGTGTGTGGGCACGTGCATGCGTGCACGTGTGTGTGTGTGTGTGTGTGTGTGTGTGTGTGTGTGTGTGTGTGTGTGTGTGTGTGTGTGCGCGCGTGTGTGTGCGTGTGTGCGTGTGTGTGTGTGTGTGTGTGTGTGTGTGTGTGTGTGTTTACATGTGGCCTAGTATTTGGTTAAATAGGAGAGATAGGTGAGGTAGGATAATAACTAGAAGGTGTAAATTATATGTCCTCTTCATCATAATTACAATAATCATCACTATCCTATGGTTCATCAAAATAAAAATTTAATTCATTTGTAGAAGTAACAGTAGAATAAATACTATCCATATACTCATTAAGAGAGAGATAAGGGGTAGATTGTAAATTTTTAATACTATGAAATGTGTCATCATATGTATGCGTAATGGAATCTATTTTTTCAGTAGCTATATGTGAATGAAATAATTATTATCACTTTCCATTTTTGAGTCAAAGGTAGAAGAAGTATCAATCATGTGCTCATTTGCATATTAATTACAAATATATGAAGAGTTAGAGGTATTTGAATTATCAATTTGTTGTAAGTAATTATTGCCTTGAGCTTGGATTGTGAAGGAAGGTGAAAAAATAATTTCAGCTACCTTAGTTTGAGCATTACTAAAATGTGTAATATCATTAGTACATGTTTTTTTTTATAATTTAGATGAGAAGGGTAATGAAATTGCATTGTTCCTATCCACTTTAATTGAATCATGTAAAAGTGGATATTGTGTATTTCACTTGTATTGATTTAATTTTAATAATGATGTCTACAAAATATTTGTAAATCTAGGATCACATTGGAATAAATCACTACCAATAAGAGGTTCTTTTGACCTTTTATTGTTAGCTTGATTTTGAGGAGTAAGAGAAGATGATGTATCTAATATATCCTCATCTATATTTACATTGTCATACTCATAATAATATTAATATCCAGCATTATAAAAATAGAAATTATCATCATCATAAATGAAATTATTATTCTCTAATGTACAATCTTGAAAATTGGTCCATTAATTATTATAATCATGAGAGAAACTCTAGATTTCATAATTGGGTGACAGGTAAAAGAATTTTTATATGCCATTTTAAACATGCCAAAGAACATAATGTAAACAAGGAATAACAAACACATGATATGTAAAATATAATAGAACATGAGTATATGTACAATTTGAGAAATTTTGAAAAAAATATGAAATAGAAAATACTATTTTTAGTGGAAACCCTAATTAATAGCTTTTGTATGTATAAAGACCCAATATGTGGATCTATGGTTTTGATTCAGGGTTTGTTTTGATGACTCTAATTGTATCACAGATGATCTTAGTGTTTATAGAACACTTCTCATTTTATAATTCATGGAATTCAAAGCATGAGTAGTAGATTATGTTAATATAATTACCTATGACATAATAGCGACAGAGAAAGCAAACTGTTTAACAATATTTATAAATTGGGTTATTGGGGGCCACCTTAGTTCAATAATAATCTTTGAAAAATATGTATAATATATGTTGATAATATTGAATTATGAGTAAGTGCTAATCTAATACTAATTTGGGTGGATATTAATAATGAAATTAAGCTAAAGTAGTCTATTTTAAAAATGAGAGTGGAGGGCAAGGTAAGGTAAAAAAGAAAGTTATTATTGGTATCTATCTCAAATATCATGATAAGGTTTAAATTCCAACTGAACATTCATTTAACTCATGTATAATCTAAAATATAATGCACCCAAATCTTATTACACACTAGACATGTATATAAGGATTATGTGAAGAAATACAAGTAAGGACTACTAGTTTTACCTTAAATATTTACTATTGCAATCAAATAACTTATACACATATTTATAAAGAGAAAATAAAATGAATTAAACTCAATAACATTGAATGAATCTAGAATTAACATAAATTAAAAAACTTGTATTGAAGATGCAAGTTCAAAATTCTAAGAAACCATTCAAGTTTGAGATCTAAACAAACCCTTAGGTTGCTGGATAGGGACATAGTCAAGTCCTTCACCTGGGAGCTTCTGGCTTGTCATTATCCAACTTGGCCTATTTCCTTAGAGATTTCCATCTATATTTCCTTTTGTCTTTCTTTGTCTATCTTTAAAGAGATGAATAGTTCCCCCATGGCATCCTAAAATTTATTAAGACTATATTCATGAATGGATAATGTGGTAGACTCTTTTAAATTCTCATTTTATTTTAGTATACCCTTGATCATTATTCTCAAGTAATCACTTTGAGCTTGGGCTACTTAAATAATCTTCTCCTCAAATATCTGATCTTGTCTCAACTTCTACCCAGCCACTAGATTTAGGACTATAAATGGCTCAACCTTTTGAAATGTAAACTCATCACCTCCTAACATAGCCTTCTTCTTAATTACCCTTTCCATGATGGAAGATTTTGGATTAAAATTGAGTCATACTAATGATTTAATCACTTTTGGTGTAGGTATCTCAACTTGTGCCTCTCTTGAAGCCCTAGGAATATCCATCTGGGTGCCACTTGACCCCCAGGGGTAGTCATCTTTCACTCTTTATCTTATTTATTTAGCTCCATAATCTAAGGTTTGACTTCCTCATGAAAATGAATGTTTACTCACTTTTTATTATCCAATGGTGGCACATGGTGGGTATCTTTTATAGTTTCTCATATATGAACCACTCAGGAATAGTTGGTCCATGAATTGGGTTCTCATCAGTAAAGACATTGACCTCACTTAATGGATGAATGAAGGTTAGTCTATGTATTTTTGATCTTATAGAGACCATTGTAGGTTTATCCTTTCTCTTTTCTGAAGTAGCAATGGGACTAGGCCTAGTGATATCTCCTTTTCTTTGCCTTTCTCTGCCTCTAATTTATCCTCGATTTAGGACTGAGTTTATTCCACTGTTTCACTTCTTCATCATGCCCATAATCATTGGCTAATGTTTGCAATGCATCGTCCATCATTTTACATAGATATAATTCAAGAAAGTGTATATATTCAATAGGACACATTGGTCTTTTAGGCTAGGATGAATATGATGCCCCTTCACCAAGTCTACTCTCCTCAAGCCTACATTCAATTCACACTTTACGTTTTTATGTAACTTCTATCTCAGGCTGCTATAGTTCCATATGTGATCATGCTAGAGGACGTCTAGAAGATTTTCCTCCTAATAAGTGATACTACCTTGGACCAAGTTTCTAGATGTCATCGCTCCCATTCTAATCCCTCATTAACCTTGATTTTAGATTAATTTTATGTTTCTTAAATCTTGTCAAGACCTCATAAAAAGATGATGCTTTGCTGTATAATGAGTCATAGACTCCAGCCTTGTGCATATAAGGTAAATTTAATTATTTATCCTTCAAATCCTTTGTAACCTTATCATTTGGGTCCCATTGTCTTATATCATCATGTTTCAATGTAAAAGAGGCTATATGCCTAGCAACATATTGAATGTTGTTCCAATACTTGAAGATGGTCCTACCAATAAGCAAAGGTGGAATATAAATCAGTCCTTTCTTTTTGTCTGTACAAAAACCATCTATACCATTTCATATTTGAAATGCAACTTCCTACTCAACCAATTTATTTGGGACATGGACTTGTAACATTAGTTGAGTGTTCTATGTTCCCTCGATCTAGATGACTGTGTAGTCCAAGTAAAACCATATGTCTCCAATTGATTCAGTTGATTTTTTGTATAATGAGCTAATCCCTGACATAGGGATTCCCATTATTGCCTTAGTCAAATGAGGATAGATGAAATCACCTATAAAATGAATATGGTCTCTATATTTTAAGATATGTATTTTTGAGTAGAACTAGGAAACTATTTGTGTCATCTCAAGATAGCATTCCCTAAAGTTAGGGATCTTAATTGTGGTGAATAGGGTATCAAGGAGGTAAGACATTATATAAAAATATCTCTTAGTCCCTATTTTTAGTGTGGATATCTATCTACAAAATTATGTGCTGATAAGTTCACCAATAGGAGGAGTTAGCTCCTTTTTAATCAGATAATAGACCACGGGCACCCATATGTTATCAACATAAGTGGTTGTGGGGTTTACATAGAATCTATTCATCAAGATCATTATTAATCTAATTTCAAGGTAGAATTGGCTAATGGGATTATTCTTACTAGGGTCATAAAATAAATGGTTCCCATAATACAACCATGGTACCAATATGGTTTTGAGGTCATTCTTTCTATCCCATTCGATGAGTGTGGGTACATCTAGCTAGGGCTTGGGAATATTTTAATAGTTCTCAAACATAATGGGGAACATATAGGCAATAAATTTATGAGTAAAATCACTAATTATCATTCCCTTTTCAATTTTACATTCTTTAAAAATAGGGAAAAGGACATATATATAGTGAAGGACCTATGGCTTAGCTATTGAAATGGTGAAGGCTTGTCATTTTTTCTACAACTAAGTCATAATACCTTATCTTAAAGGATGCAATATTCTCATCTTCTTTGGTTATGGATTTCAATTCCCCAATTATCTATAAGAGTTTGGACAAATTATTTTCTCTAGTGTTCAAGGACATGATGTCAAGTATTGTGTGTTTAAAGACCCTTCCTTCCAAATTTGTGGTCAAATATAGCTCTGTGTCTTCTTCATGTTGCTTCCAATATTCCACGACTACAAGTTTTACAAATTTATCACTAGTTTTCTCCAAATTGTCTCTAGATAAATTCAGACTTGCTCAGGTGATGATTGAGTTCTCTCTGGTTCATCAATGTTCAATTTGGTATCACATTAGGGCTTATGAAGGTGTTATGGATTTTTTTATTTTTATCTAGGCTTTAATGGTGAAGGTACTTTGGACTGAAGTGAATTTGGTTCTTTGGATTTTATTTGGAACTATGCCTTTATAACTTTGCATTTCTTGAGCCCATAAAATATTTGGTTTTGTCACTTTATAATTAGGTGGCATCGATGTGACATATAATTGGCATTTTCATGGACTTTGTTTATAAATTCTCTCAAAAATAACTATTGCCATTTGAAAATCCTACTTAGTTTCTCTGTATTATAGTATGATGCATAAATCAAAGTGAATCATTGATATAAATCCTAACATTCACACTCCATTGGTCCTTATGTTTATTGGTCCCCTATTATGCCACTTAGTAGTTTTGTGAGCCTTCATAGATTCCATTGAATAGTCCACAGTGATCCTACTCCATTTGATCATTTTGCGCTAATTCAGCATAGGTCATTGATCCTAGAAAGGTTTGCAAATTTAAGATAGCATTAGGATGGTATAAATTATTAAGGTTAATTAATAAACATGATATAATATCATAGATTAAGGTATTAAGCTAAGTCTATATTTTTCTTAATTGATCTAATTCAAGCGAGAACTTCATCTTTTAGTTGAAAGACTAAATTTATCATTGAGGCACAAAAAATCGTAAGCACGTTCATTTTTCAAGTGAGGTTACATGGATCCTACAACATGAAAAATGATTTAGTAATATTTTTAAAAAAATGTTCATTGATCTAAGTATGATGCATCATGAGTTCAAATTTTGATAGCCTTATAGACATCAATGACATTCATGTGAATGTGAAAATTATGATCTATCACTATATCACTATCCCTTAAATTTTATGACCTCATGAACATCAATGACATCCTCATGTATATAAAATTATGGGCATTAAAATGTCAAATTTAGGCTCTATCAATAACACATTTGGTTATGTGGAAGTTCTGAGTTGGTATACATCATTAGATTAACTCAACCAATGGAATGAAAATCATTGATAATGATACAAGTAATCAGGTGAGATTGGCTCTTTGGATTAAATCCCTTTATGCATTATGTTAAATTTACTACATCCAGTCAATGGTGCTTGATTAAGAATGGGTTTTCAATCCTGGAGACATGAACAAGATTTAAAGTTAGGGATCAAAGGTGTATAAGACACAAAATAAGGTTTTAACCCTAATGTCTCATTCATGTTAATAAACATTAATGGGGATTTAGTGATAATGCATTAGTCTAAGTTCGTAATAAGGGGAGCAAGTGAGTAATTAAATTTGGACCAAGCTAGGAAATAAAAGACCTTGTAATCATTAAAGTTAAAAAATACACTAAAATAACAAAGGAAAAAGGGATTGAGAGATTAAAAGACTTAACATATATACCAAGTTTTATTCATGTCAATAAACACAACTAAGCCTTGATATAAAATTGAGGCTTAGTACCATGGTATATTTGAAATGTTCCTACCAATTTAGTTCTTGACAAATTTGAATTTGAATGAAGGGTCTGAATTATGGTTTCTAAAAGAGATTGAAATTTCTTAGAATAAACTTTAGTAAAATTATATGAAAGAATTAATTTGTAAAATCCAAGGCAAGTCCATTCAGGGAGGGCTTCATTAACCCTATAACCTAAAGCATGAAGATCTATTATTAGTAACATTAAGCAAGATTAAAGTAGAAATAAGAGCAAAAAATACCAACCAGTTTTAGGTATGGATGATCTTAAAATATAAATAGTGTGAAATAATTTCAAAGACATTCATATCAAGTGAAATTTCTATGATTAAAGTAGAGATTTATATAATTTATCACAGGGGTCCCAAGTTTTTAGAAATGGGGGTATGTTGTCCCTAATAGTTGTGTTGTAAAAAGTTAAATTGATTTAAATAAATGAAACCCTAATGTAAGACTTATGAAATTAGATATGTTATTCCTAAAAATTATTAGAAAAAAAATTTAATCCTAATTTAATGCAAAAAAATTGGGAGAATGTAAACCATAAGGAAGACTACGGTTTTAGTCAATATTTGAAGTAAATAAGGTTAACCAAATGTTCTAACCTTTTAGGGTTTTACTAGTTTATATGTTATGTAGTTAAAGGGTTTTGTATGTTTCTAATATATGATGAAAACTTGAAATTACTTATTTAATTTAGCTTTCCAAAAATAATAAGTGAAAGGAGAAAAGGAACTTATTTGGAAATAAATAGATTATTAGACATATCAAGGAATTGGAAAATGTTGAATAGACATGTAATATCCTTTCATCTTCTAATTTTTTGTTTAAATATAGATTAGGATATTATCACCCAGATAAGGCTAGTATCTCCATGTGGCACTAATGTCCTTCTTATGGAAGATGCCTAGAAGTTTTAGTGAAATTATGAGAGATCTTGGAGGACCTATAAGTAGTTTTGTGTCATTTAGATGTTTGCCTACACTATTTTGACTTTATTTATTTTAAAACTATAATAAATACATAGACACATTAAACAATAAATGGATCAAATGCAAAAACAAAAAGAGAAATTATATTGTGGGATATTATGATTGCACGGTGTAGAATCCTTATTGTTCTAGCCACTACCAACATTAACCTAGTGTTAGGGGTCTCAAATCACATGCAATTATCCTTTAGGGAACATGCACCATCAACTTTCAGAATATGCTATAATTATTTTTTCTTAGGCCCTTCTTTGATCAAGTATGCAATGTGTAGGTGTGATGACTGAGTAGTACACAAAATAATAATTTGTTTTATTGATTGAATTTATGTAATTAGGAAAGTGGAAGGAGATGGAGAGGAAGGGCGAGAGTTGCATCTCGCTGAGATGCTAGGGCAGCCATGCCCTAGCTTTGAGACAGCTTGGCTATTGATGCGCAGAGGTAGAGTAAGCCAGGGGCGCAAGAAGGAAGCATAGGGAGGTCATAGTTTGAGAAGAATTTGTTGGAACAGTTGGAAAAGAATTAGCATACGAGGGAGAGAAGTGAAGGGAGGCGTTGCAATGGAACAGGTGGAACAAAATAAACTGAAGGGAGATAGAAGTTTCAGAGATATGGTAGGCAAAGGATCTCAAGGAAAGGAAGTGAGACTGAAGGAGGTATCAGAAGCCATTCAGTTTACAGGGGTGCAGGGCAGTGGCTCGACTGGTGGTTCAAGAATTAATAAGGTGAATGGATGCCTGGAATGCTGCAATGAAAGGCCAAAGCTGGTAATTCCATCTGACATGATAGCGGAAGATGTGGAGTATTAATCCAAACATTCTTTGTATTTTAAAATCTTTGGGATGAAAGTATCTCTCCCTTTCCTAGAGAATTGGGCTAGGAGGGTATGGGAGCCGGCAGGAGAGATGGAAATGATGTTGCTGGCAAACAAATTTTTTATGGTTACTTTCAATTGCCTGGAGGATAGAAACTGGGTGTTTGAAGGAGGTCCATACTTTTATAACCAGGCTGGTCTCTTCATGAAACCATGGCAAGCTAGTTTTAACCCCACAGAAGAGCTTCCTAATAGAGTTCCAGTGTGGGTACACCTACCACGAATGCCGATTGAATGTTGCCGGGAGGATGTTCTGCTAATGATTTCTTCGCTAATAGGAAAACTAGTGGGAGCATCATCGCAAATTCTTGGGAAGAGAATCATGACATATGCAAGAATTTGTGTAGAAATTGACTTGAGTAGACCGTTGCTTGACGCAGTAGAAATGTGTCCAGGATCATACTCGTGGGTACAACAATTAGATTATGAAACCTTACCATTTAGATGCCGTCTAAGTCACGAGTATGGACATTTGGTTAGAAGGTGCCCGAAGAATAAACTAGAGGATCAGCAACTGTCTCCTGTGCCTCCCTTGAATAGGGCAGTGGCTGAGGATAAAGGTAAGAAGATAGGAAGTGGGGGCGGAAAGGATTCAGAGGGTTTCATGCAAGTGAAAACTAGGGGCAGAAACAAAGGACTTAAGAGAACATTTATGGAGCGACAAGGGGAGGATTCCTATAATAGATTTGAGATGCTGGAAGAATTGGGACAACAAGAGGTAATTATGGGTCTAATTATTGGAGAGGAACAGATGGAGGAGTGTGAGGGGGATGTAAATGTCATACCACTTCCTCCAGGGAAAACAACAGAAGTGCCCTTTCTAATGAACTTGGATAGACAGGGGGAAGAGCTAAACTCGGTGGAAGGAATAGAGGAAAGGATACAAGGTTCAGATGCTGGGGAGAAGGCATCACAGGAAGGGGGGGAAATGGCAGAAAAGCAAGGGAAAGCTCTACCTTGCCTGGGGATTCTTCAAAAAGAAAGCAAGAAGGGAGCTTCAAAAAAAAATGTCAAGGTGGGAAGGAGAAAGGATATGGATAGAATTAAGATGAATGGAGAGAATTTAGTGGAATCAAGGTTAGTCAGGACCTTAGATGCACATTTTTTGCCACCCTCGAAATGATTGTGATATCATGAAATGTGAGGGGCCTAAATAGCAGGCCCAAACAAAAATCTATTCATGATTTAGTCAAAAGTTAACATCCAGATATTCTTTTTCTTTAAGAGACCAAAGTGACAGTGGAGTACATGATGGATATTACCTTGAGGATATGGAGACAAGGGTCATGCCAATGCATTGGGGCCCAGGGGATAGAAGGAGGCTTGGCGTGCCTCTGGAAACCAAGTAAGGTTAAACCGGTGGCATAAATGGCATTCAAATCATTATTATAGGTGGTTGCCTTATGTATGGAATCAGGAGAGTATGAACTTATGTCAAACATCTACGCCCCCAATGATATGCAAGGTAAGATTTTTGTTTGGAATAACATTAAGATGGTTCGTAAAGAGTTTCCTTATTTGCCATGGATTGTAGTGGGAGATTTCAATGTGATTTTGGACATCTCGGAAAAAATGGGTGGGAACACCAGATTGGAGCCATCTTCTTTTCTCCTTAGGGACAATATTTTAGAATTAAATTTGGTGGACATCAAATTGAGTAATGGCCGATTTAGTTGGAATAATAGAAGGCCGAGTAACGGCTACATCGCAGAGCGTATAGACAGATTTTTGGCATCCTATTTTTGGGTGGGTGGTAGGTGGATGCTCAGCTTTGAGATTCTGGATTGGTGGAGTTCAGATCACTGGCCGATCAAACTAAACATTTTTTCTACTGTCAGGCAACAAAATTTGCCATTCAAATTTTAGATTATGTGGCTGCGGGACCAGGAATTATATGGCCGTATCACTGAATGGTGGAGAGAAGGTCGACCAGTGGTTGGGACAGCTATGTATGTGTTTGTTAAACTCCTCTAATTCATAAAATATCAGCTTCAGAGATGGAACAGGCACAGCTTCAGGAACATCTTCCAGGAGAAGAAGAGGGCGCAAGAAGAGTTAAATGACATTAGCAGATTAATTAGGGAGGAGGGCCTGACAGGGTCTTTGCTAGAAGAGGAAGCAAGGGCAGTCAAAACCTTGGAGGAATGGGAATTGAGAGAGGAAATTTTTTGGAAACAAAAATATAGGATCGACTGGCTACAGGAAGGGGATAGAAACACCACATTCTTCTTCAATACGGTCAAATCTAGGCGCCACAAAAATGTCATTAATTCTTTGGTTATGGAAAGAGGTGAGATAGTCTCTTTAACTAGATAAATTTGTGATGAGGCCGAATAGTATTTCAGCGCCTTCTTCTAGGAAGAAGGGCTGAGGGATGAGGAGGTGGAGGATTCGATCCTATCTTGTATCCTCTCCATTGTGACTCCAAGACAAGAAGGAGAAGTTGAGAAGACCTATCTCAGAGGAAGAACTAAAGAAAGTAGTCTTTTTGATGAATAAAGGTAAGGCTCCAGGACCAGATGGATTTCTGATTGAGTTCTATCAAGAGTTCTAGGAAATTATTAAAGGAGATTTATTAGCAGTGGTTCAGGAGTCCTAGACCAATAGACAAATGTTGTGGGTATTGAATTGTACCTTTCTAGCCCTCATTCTGAAGGGGGAGGGGGCCGACCACTTTAGCCAATTTCACTCCATATCCCTTTGTAATGTCATTTACAAGATTCTCTCGAAGTTGATTGCCAAAAGGTTGAATAAGTGCTTGAACGAGCTGATCTCAGAAGAGCATAGTGGTTTTGTGAAGGGAAGGCAAATTTTGGATGGTATTGTGATGGCTATGGAAGTAGTTCATTCGATGTCCAAATCTAAAGATAAGGCAATGTTCATGAAGTTAGACATGTCCAAGGCTTATGATAGGGTTCGGTGGACCTTCCTGCAGAAGGTGATGGAGGCTTTTGGATTTGAGAAGGGATGGATTGAGTGGGTCATGAGCTGTGTTACCTTGACCTCATTCTCCATGCTGGTCAACGGGGAACATTCCAACCTTTTTGGGGCAGCTAGGGGATTGTGGCAAGGAGACCCATTGTCCCCCTATTTGTTTCTTCTCTTGGCTGAGGGTTTAGGGTAGAGGGTTAGAGAATATACCAGAAATGGGGAGATTCAAGGGTGGAAATGGGGTGGTAGTCTGCCTATTCTCTCTCACCTTTAGTTCATAGTTGACGTGGCTATGATAGGAGTGGCTTCCATGAGAGAAGCGAATAATATCCATAGGTGCTTGGATGCTTACTTAGCGGCCTCTGGGCAGGTTATCAATGAGGAGAAATTTTCCATTTTTTTCTTCAATACGCCTTTGGCTATTCAAAGGAGAGTGGTTGATGTTCTCTGGTTTCAAATTGGCAGCCTTTCGGTTATGTATCTTGGGATGCCTGTCACTTCGGGTAGACACTCTAAAGAGTCTTGGTTGGGGATTCTAAACAAATTTAGGGTCAAGGTTAACCACTGGACTCATAGGTGGTTATCATTTTTGGGTATGTTTCAATTGATCCAATCTGTGGTCCAAGCCCTACTCCTTTATAGATGTATGTTGCAGGTGGTGCCAGCTAGTTTTGTGAAGGATCTAGACTCACTAGCAAGATAGTTCTTGTGGGCTGGTAATTTATCAGTTACAAAGTAGAGTCTAATCAGATGGGAGGTAGTTTGTAGCCTGAAGAAACTTAGAGGATTGGGATTGAGACAATCCACGATGGCAGGTACAACTCTGGCAGCTAAGCTATATTCAAGATGGTGCATTGAGTAGGACCGGGGATGGGCTAAAATTTTGGCACATAAGTATTTTTTAGGGAATAACCATAAGGATATTCCAAGATTTTGCTTGCTGGGAAGTGGGTAAGTGATTTGGGAAACACTGAAGAAGGGGGCAGATTTGATAAAAAGAGGTTTATTCTGGATTTGCAAAAGTGGGATGGAGGCACAGTTTTGGTATAACTCATGGGACGGATTTCCTCCCATAGTGTTGCAATACCCTCATTTACAAAATCAGGCACAAATATTTTATGAGGCCGGCTGGTGTAAGGTAAGTGACTTCAAAGCTTTCAGACACCAAAATCAGCTTTTGGAAGCAAAATGGAAAAGTCTGGAAGATTGGCCAATCAGGGGAATGGAGGTGGAGTGTGTTGAGTTGAAGGAGATTTTGGCTAGGCACACCTGTTGCACCCTTAGAGGTGCTGATGAGATGGCCTAGTTTCCACACCCCAAAGGGAAATACTCTTTTTTGGCGGGGTACCAGGAACTTGTAGTGCAGAAGTACGGGGAAGACAGGGAGGTTACTTGGTGGAGACAGACATGGAGCAGATTTTCATGGCCTAAGTGCAACTATTTTTTATGGATGCTTGCATGGAATTTCTTCTTAACATGGGATAACATCAGGAAAAGATGATTTGAGGGAACGTCCAGGTGTGTTTTGTGTGGCGCTCAGGAGGAGAGCTCGTCCCACATTTTTTTCAACTGCCAGTATACTAGCTGATTGTGGCACGCTTGGTGGGGCGTGTGGGGAGGCAGTTGTATACATGCCTCCACCCTAGCCAAATTATGGAATAAAATTGACAAGCTGCCCCCTACTGCACGCTTCCTACAGGACCTCTGGTTCGCTGGGCCTATCTTTTTGCTCTGGCAGGTTTGGCTGGAGCGGAATAGACAAATTTTTAAGGATGAAAGGTTCAAAGTTAACCAAGTATGGAATTGAATCATCAAGATGATTTAGGAATTAGTTCAAGCCAAAAGTGAGCTAGCATTCCCGATGGATAAAAGGGATGTTGAGCTGGTCGACAGATTAGGAATGAAAGACTTGTCTCCAAGTGCAGCGTGTGTTAGGAGTGGAGAAAGAAAGCAGAGAGTGCAGAGAGATGGGAGGTGGATGCCTCTTCCTGGAGATTTTTTGAAGATCAATACCGATGGATCTTCTAGAGGTAACCCAGGTCTGGCAGGTATTGGAGGGATAGTGAGGGATGCCTCGAGTTTGGTTATTTTTATGTTTTTGGCTCATAGGGGAGTACAGACGGTTAACAAGATGGAGGGCATGGCCATTTTATTTGCTTTACAAAGAGATTATGAGCTGGGTTGGCGTAAAGTGACATGTGAGGCAGATTCACTTATCATGATTAATATGATCTGGGAAAGACAAACTACTGAGGTGAGTTGGTAGCTATCTTTGATTGTCTAGCAAATTTTACAGATTAGTATGCTCATGGAGTCTGTGATTTTTGCCCATATTCTGAGAGAGTGGAATCGGGTGGCTAACTGCTTGGCTAGGTGGGCATCAAAAGGGACAGGAGAGCGGATGGTGGTGGAGGAAACTTTGTTGCCGTCAATGGTTAAAGACAATATGGAGAGAATTTTATATGAGGATAGGTATGGTATAGAAGAGTGAAGGTGGTTCTGTGTTGGTGCTTGTTGTATTTGTTGTTTTTCTAGACCCTGGCTGTTTTATGCTTTGTACTTTGTTTTTCTGAGTATTAATAAAGTTTTTACCCTTATTTTTATTTTTATTTTTTTAAATTATGTAATTATGAGCTAAAATAGTAAGTAAAAGACATAAAATGACTTTTGAGTCTCTTTATATATAATTAGCTTTGATTTGAATATAAAACATTGTTCTTTGGCTACCAACTCATGAAATAGATATAAAAAAACATAAGAGAAGGCTCACAAAGGGGTTAAGACTCAAACATAGGAGAAAGAGACCGTTGAACACTATATACATTAGTGGACACTAATTCCATGTGGTACTATATCCTAAAAGTTTTGAAAGTGCCCTAAGGATTAAAAAATAGCTAAGATCTAGTAAGATAGGCTAGGGGCCTCTATGATTAGGAAAACATGACTTATGACTATTGGAAGTGTCACAAATTATAAAATAAGACATAAAAAAGATAAAAATAACCACACAAACAAGATCTATAATCATCATGATGACTTTCTTTTGAAATAACATCAAAAGACATAATACTTGTGGTTTCTTGACTGAATTAAGGTGTTTATAATTTTCATGATGCAAACTTGTTTCACTATTTCTGCAATAATTTAGGTCTATCAAATGGTGAATTAGTGTTGGGAGGTACATTTTTAGGATTGGTATAAGGAACATTCCCTAAATTTATATTATGGGGAGGTTTACTAAGTGGAGGATTGTTAGGAGGTAGGTTGTTGGTGTTTAGATGGATTCCCATGGAATTATTTGTTAGGATTGTATAAAATTCACCCATATTTTAATAATGTGATTTAAATAAATAATTATCTTCGGAAGTGTAAAATGGATCTAATCTAAATCTCATCGGTTGGAATAATTTGGACCATATTAGATTCGAAAGGCGAGAAATGAGCAAAAGTGCTCTAAGAAGGAGGATCCTCTTGGGTAACAAAGGTAAGAAGGAAAGAACATACAATATATTATCTAAATGGATTGAGGTTGTTAAAAAATATTATGATAGGTTATTTCATGATGGTAGAAGGAATAATATGAGATTAGAAAGTAAAGCTGAAAAATAGCAATAAAGTCAACCAAATACCTAATAATATTAGCCAAGAGGTATAGAGTCAACTAAGTCGATAGATTCTATAGGAAATACCAACATAAAAGGATATAAAGGACATAATTAAAATACTTTATTGTGTTATGTAAATATTAATATTGATTGAGTCCAAAAAAACATAGTTGAATAGGTCAACTCTGTATAAAAGATAAACAAAACAAGCAACTTGTAAGAGACTGAGTCGAAGGGGTCAATTATCTTATTAAAATAGGGGAATTTTTTAATATAATATTTAATTAAATTTAATTTAACACAAGTAATTTTATCAAATGTTTTTGATCTAATATTATCACATAACACAAATATTAAATACTGACATTGGCTAGTACAAATTTTGTAACACAAAATATAATCTACAAAGAGCAAGCAACATAATTAAAACATAAATTCTAATCTAAGTGGTCATTCATAGAAGTTTTTAGGTTATAATAAATTTTTAAATAAGTGTTATAAGTATTTAATTGCAATAAGTAACTAGAAAATCAATCTAAGGATAGTTTTTGTTAGTTTAGGTTGAAATGGTTCTGTATTGGTGATGGTACTAGTTTGGTACTAGGGCCTACCCCCTCACTTCATAATCTGAAAATGATAAGAGTGTTAATTGATTTTCCAACATATACCATAAACCACATATTTATACATGACTATAAAATGAAGTTGGCTTCACCCTTGGTGATGAAATCTAAGTAGGTAGATCTTGGGTAGAAATTATTTAATACTTTTTGGTCTTATTCATTTAGAAGTGTGTGAAAACAAAAAATAGTGTGAATAAATTGGTAAATTAAAAACCTCCTATTTATTCTATGTTTGTTACTCTAAGAAAAATAACAAAATAATGAAATGGGAATTAATTACTAACAAGATAGGTTAACTCCTTTGATTTTTAAGAGTATCGAGTCAATTTAGATGACACTATTTATAAAGATTATAGAAAATAGTTAATAGGATTGATGTTGTCTATAGAATCAATATCTAGAATAACAAAATCAAATAAGTTGATTAATTCTTCTAAAGAAGAAAACAAACTAACGAACTATGTTGATCTAGTCAACCAAGTTTGTTATGAGTTATAAATTTATAAACTACAAACTATGAAAAATATCACTATAAATGAAATATAAAAATGACTAAGAAGGTAAGAGTGAACCTTGATAATTTTATAAGATGCTAAATTTGATATTTTTATGTTGTGTTGCTTAGATAATGATTTTTATTCTAATAATTAAGTCGACTAGTTCAATAAAGTCTGTAAACTTGTATGTTTGAAATTCCTACTAATAGAGTTGACTCGATAGACAGAGTCTAAAAACCTATGTTTAAAAAATGGAATTGATTTGAGCTGATCGATCTATTTATATGTTGCTAAATAATACATGGATAGAAAAAAACAGAGTCAGTCGGAGTAACTATGTGTTAAACCTATGCAAGGAATATTAAACTACATTGATAGGTTCGATATAGTATTATAGAAATATAAATATATAATAGATTATAATAAATTATAAAATGAAAAACCCATGTAATGGTTAGTTTCACATTGAGTTCACCATAATGTATATAAGGTAAAGTAAAGCTGATCTACAAATAAATCTTAGCTCGAAGGAGATAAATCATACATAGCCTTCTTATTAGTACATTTAGATTAAAGGGGTCAAGACTAAGATGGATCTAATATACCTAATTAATTGGTCCCTTACCACAATAATACTAGTAGAGAGGGCTCTAATGCCTCAAGTAAAGTAGCACCATGTGATGATCCTATCTAGGTCCTATTTTTTCTTATTCAAAAATTAAATGACAAAGTAAAGTAAATTCTAACCTGCTACTCAATAAAGAATGTGGCACAAAAAGGGGTTATTGAACATAGAATTAAACATGCATAGAATAATTATAATTAATTCAATATATATATATATATATATATATATATATATATATATATATATATATATAACCCTAATTCATGGAGAGATAAATACATTCAAAATCCATTAACTATGTTACTTCTATCTACTAAAATAGAGGAGTATGAGTTAATGATACTTACCTTGAAGATGAACCCATCAAGACTCAATCTCTCCCTTGGCCAATCATGTTTTTCAAGAGGTTGTTGTGGTTTTTAAGTATCACTAAGATAAGACAAAGCATCCAAGACCTTTCCACAAGACAAGATTCTTCTACAAGTGTAAATCCTAAGTTTTGACTCCTTAAGTAGAATGGTGGAAGAGAACATTGTAAATAAGTACAAATAAATGATTAAATATATCTCTCCCTCTCTAAAATGGTGAAAATGATATGTTTATATAGATAAATATAACCCTAAATACTTTCAAATGTTTATCCAATAGTGTCAACCCAATCAGTCTTGTATCGTTAATCAATAAAAATAAGTTATGTCCTAGACTGGGTTAGTTGGGGCTAACCTAATCTCATTATGTTCTCATATATTTTAAGTACAGGGTTAGCCTATGCCCACTTTGTTCAAGAAATGTCAAATATAGTTTTTGGATTAGATAGTGGTTATTTAAGATGGTTAATTAGTCGGAGGCATGTTTAATGGAGGTTTCAAAACTTAGGTAATATTATAAGATAAATTTATGATGGTTGTAAGTGGTGGTATATGGGATAACAATCTTGAGAAGAACGAATGGTATGCCCACCCCTTTCCTTGTGCACCCTTTAAGGCATGCACTCAGAGAGATTGAGACTAGATGAATTCTTGAAAGAGAGAAAGCATCAATAATTGATAAATTTTTAAAATATTATGTGTATACACATTGCTTTTTATTTAATCTACAATTTGGATGTTGATTCTTTATGTAAATAAAAAAAAATCAGGAAAATATGCCACCATCCTACAATCTAAAAAGCCCTTTGTAGTGACGTCATTGTATGTAAATAAAACAACTTCCTAAATGTTATGGCATGTGTATGATATAGGACCTTGGTAGGTATTAATATGTTGTCACAATGGATGAAAATAGGTCATAATATAGATTTTAAAATCTCAGTGTTTGGTCCTCATATCACTAGCATTGTATTACTGATTTGAGTTACACATCAGACATGGATCCTTAACATAAACAAATCATTATAATGTTTTCCTCATCAACACCTCACAATAGAAAACATGTAATCAAACAACTTCCTCCTTGAAATCTATGTACATTTTTTTGATGGGTCCCTCAAATTTCCCCACATAGGTGACCACCCTCCACCCTCGTAGTGGCCTCCATGTTATCATATGGTAGCATATAGGCTAGGGAACATTGGTTTTCACCAGATAAAAAGTGAGAAAATTATGGGCCCTTATAATTCTTCATAGAGATCATACTTGATATCATCCTATGTAGGCACCTAGGATGCTGCCATTTGACAACATCATTACTTTATTATATCCCCATCCACATTTAGCCATGCACCAAGATCATAATCCATTTGGGCCTCCCATCTACTTGTATTATCTAATTATTGTTCAAGGATTAAAAATTCCCTAGATGTCACCACATGGTGGAAAACTAGTAATTTAGGTCTTGTAAGCTTTGGAGGTAACTATATGCTCTCATGTAGCTATTAGATGGATATGTGTCACGTGGATTTATAACTTAAAGATGATCCCACCTTAAAAGATGTAGTCCCCTTTCTGATGGGTGTAAGTCATGCGAATCAATTTTCTATATTGAATCCAAGTCTGATGTATAATATGGCCCTCATAGAGTACAATATCACTTGAAATCACCTATTGATACCCCTCACCATCACCATGTAACTCACATAAAAATACTCCATGTTAGCATATAAATATATATATATATATATATATATATATATATATATATATATATATATATATATATATAATATTAATGTGTCCCTTGTATATTTTCCAATAAAAAATGATTCAACCTTGTAAGCTATATACCCTTTTTCAATGGATGTAAGTCATGTCCATTATTTAACTACCTTGAATCCAAATCTAGTGTACAATATGGGCCCTATGGAGTTCAATATCACATGAAATTCCATATCATTACCCATCACCATTGTCACCTAACTAACATAAAAATAATCCCTAATCATATATTTATTCATCATCATCCTAATTATAGACTGCATAGTTGGATGATTGGAAGCTACATAAGATATGGGTGAGATGTGTGTGAATTACATCAATTTCCTCAAAAAATTAGAGTGAAATTGATGTACATGTGTACATAGTAAGTATATCACCATACATTTAACCGACCATGTATTAAAGGTTAGATAATGATGTCATCAAAGTATGGAAGAAAGATTAAGGTAATAAAGAACATGCAAATTTTGAATTGAATGAAGAACATACATTTATTCTATAATTTGAATGACAACACCACCAAATCATTATTACGTTAGTGACCTTATTTTTTGTTACATTATATCCCTTGTAAATTTGTTTTTTTAATATATTTGTAATAAACAATAATAATTGGAACCCTTATGGATTATTGAACTTGGATATAACACTCATGGATTGAATGATGAACACACAATACACTTGATAATTTAATATTAAATCTACTTATATAATATATTACTTTGTATCAAACTAATGTGTGCCATGCATATTTACCAATAAAATATGCTTCCACCTTGCAAGATGCAACCACCTTTCCAATGGGTTTAAGTAATGTCAATTAAATATCTACCTTGAACCCAAGTCTTGTGTATATTGTGGTCCCTCTTGTGTAAAATTTCACTTGAAATTTTTTATCAATAACCCCCACCATCATTACCTAACTCACTTTAAAAGATTCCATATTTGTAGATATAATTTACTTTGTATTAGGTTGATGTCTATGTTTATAAAATTTGGGCCCTTCAAGTCAATTTTGGAAACCACTATTTGAAATCTTAGCCATCTAAGTTTATACCTTTTGGCTAGGGCTAGTATGCAGATTTTCTTTGGAAGAGGTGTTGTACACTATAAGCTTGCAACAAATATAAAAGTTTTATTTCTTTCAAAATTCTTAGTTTTGGTATTTTTTCTAAGCCTTTGCATAATAATTCTTTCATATCCTTCATTTTTTACCAAAGTCTATTTTTTATACTTTATTTTCTACCAAGTGCTGAATTCTTTTGAACAATTCATCAGAGACAATTTTTTCTAAGCATAAAATGAATACTAATTCCTTTGAGAAAATTGTCTAAACAAGTTTCCTAAAGGATAATCCCTCCTTGGAATGGTCCTTTTCAACTTTCCTGAAGGATAAGTCTTCAAGTAGCTACCCTACACATTTTTTTTGAATGGATGCTTTTCTAAAATCTATATGGCATTATACAAGTTCTAAAGCGCATTTTATAGATTTTTTATGGGTGCTTTCCCTTTGAAGAATGGTCCTTTTCAAAATCTCTGAAGGTATTCTTCTAGAACTAAAAGGGTCATTTTCAAAAAGCCAAAAATACTTTTCAATTTCCTTGAATGGTATTTTCATTTTCGGAAGGGTGTTTTCAAGATTTTTAAGGGTCCTTTTCATGATAGCCAAAGGATCATTCAATAGTCTAAAGGAATTAATGTAGGAAAAATTCCCAAAGGACATGACTCGATGTAAATATCCCAAATAAATTCTCTCCTGAATAGTTATGAAACAAAGTGGCTAAAAAAGGTCAAAATAAAATAGATCCATGGGAAAACAAGTCCTAGGAAAATATCCTGAAGGAATTTATGACGGGTCCATATACGTCAACTTTAGGGTCATGGGCTAGCCATTGGTGTTTAAATAGTGGGTCCCAGGTAGATGAATGGTCCTTATTCGATCACTCATCTTGATTTAATGGTGCACAGGGTTAGTAATCAAATAAATGTGAGGATGTCACTTAGCATATGCAGAGACATTTTTAAGAGGTCAAGGTGAATATACAGAGGTCCATGGGATTTTTCATAGATAATATAGACTGGGTAAGATGAAAAAAAGATCTAAAGGCTCACATTTTATTAGGTCACAAAGGTTTAATGGGTGATATGAAGGTCAACACGTCAAAGGCCAAGTTGGTTTTTAGCAATAAATGGGAACACATGAGACCCTAAGTTTTAAATGAAATTTGATAAGCCATTTTTAACAAATGCAACCGATGTCAAGAATAAAACTTAGCTACCATATGGAATAAGTAAGGCCTAGAGAACTATGAGTGAGTACAAGGACTTTGGGTGCTTAATATTATTTCCCTTAAAGTTAACTAAAGCATCTTTGGATATTTCTTAGAAAAATCATCATGTTTTATGAAGACATCTAGTCTAGAGGACATTGTTCATTTATTCCTCATTCATGAGACTATAACATAAATATTATGATAATGTGTGATTACCATTGATGCTTTCAGAATTTACAAGATCATTTTCACATGTAACCCTTATGTTTTAGTTTGGAAAATGTCCATGATCTTTGAAGCTGTTATTTCCTCTCTCTTCCTCAAAAATTCTATAAATGGAGCCATTTTGGCCATTATTGGTATCTATCTACTAGGTATGGAAAATACCTACCAAATTTGTGCCTTGAACCAATAAAGATAAGTAGTTTTACCTCATTTAAGGATTTTACTAAGTGTAAATTATAGTTTTTAGTCTTTTGCAATTGTTGTTTTAAACGACCTTCACATGTCACTCATCTTAATACCTAGTGTTTTATGATCTCTTTCTCATAGGTCAAAAAGATGTGTCAAGTGAGGTTGTAGATATAGTGAACAAATAATTCAATAGAGTGTCTTAGAATTCCTATTGATTAAGTCTTCCTAACCTGTTCTATCTCTTAGACACCATGTTGAAACACTGATGTGAGAGAGAGAGAGAGTTGATTGAATGAAGTGCATATGTAGCTTGTTCTCAATTCCAAGTGTCTATAAAAATTATTATAAGAGGAAAAAAATTGGTGTATCACCCTCATAGAGTAGGTTTACTTTCAATCTTTCTCTATCCCTTTTCATGCCCAATTTTAGTATTAGGATTTGAGCTCATTGATACATCAAGTGGAGCTAGCCCTTATCTAGAGGTTCATCTGAGAAGTTTTCTCACCAACATCAAGTGAGATGTCCCATGTTTTCCACTCGGATTAGAGGCCTAGAAAACCTCTTCTCATAGGGTGTATCTAAGTGACAATATTTGTTGGCACGCTCGTTGGGACAATTTATCCAAAGAGTTGAAGGATTCTTGGTGTTTTATTCAATCAATCAGCCTTTTGGAGTAAATTCAATCAACACCAATGGTGATGACAAGTTGAATTAGCTCACTAAATAGCCCTAGTGCATCAGGAAATCATATTTGGTATGTATAATCCCATTGTTGAGTAGTATAGACCTTGTGTTCATTCATATAGTTTTGATCAAGCTCATGTTGTTCATAGAATCCCATAAAGTAGCTCTCATTATGGTCCTTGTCCTATTCAATCCAAGAGTGTTAGGGAAATAATGTTGGATTTTGAGATGCAAATGCTTAAGGTAGATAGGTTGAATGAGAAATGTAGGTATTAGTAAGAGCTTATGTATAAGGAGGAGTGATTATTTAGGCAAGGTCAAAACATGAAATCCATGAAGGAGAAAATAGTAAGATGAAGAAGTCAATCCACTCAAGGAAATCAGCCTTATACACCTTCTTCCATCCCAAGATAGCCTTCTCCTATAGAAAATAAACCCTCCCCCTGTACACCAAATCCTTTTAATCAAATAACACTTGCTCATAAAATTAAAATGAGCCAACCTTATAACCCATCTAATGCATTAACTACTCTTGTTATTAATCCTTTTCACTTAGAAATCAAATACAAAAAGATATTAGATCAACCTTCTATGGAAACAAAATACTCCAAGTTCTGAAATTATGAGCCCTCCTTTGAATAAAGCCATCCCATTTGCTTTGGAAACCAAAAAATCTATCTTCAAATGACTCCTCCTATGTGTGTCTAAAATATTCGTAGACTTCACCAACCTCCTCAAGCCCTTCAATATAATTTCAAGATTCCAAGGTAGAGAAATGTCTATCATGAACCATCTCAAGACCTTGAGAAAATGAATGAAGTTGTTGCCTATCTTCAAGAGGAGACACATGATGTTAAGATTACAAGTTAGAGGAGCGTTCATCTTGAATTAGCCCAAAAGTTTAAATAATAAAAGATAGAAGAAGCTATGCATATTTATTTCACATGTTAGAAAGATGTTATTCAAATGTAAACAAAACCTAAAGAGGAGAGTAATGAATATATTTATGAGACTCTTATGGATGGAAATGTTATTTTGGTAAGTCATTCTCCTACCCTTCAATCAGAAATATGTTCAAATAATGGAAATTTTCCAAGCTTTGATGGGGTGATTGCAAGATGGAAAGAAGAGCATGAAAATGTCCCATTAGCTTTCAACCTAGTCAAGGATGTTTCTTGCTCTCCCACCCTCTCCTTGGAGAAAGGAAAAAATGTCTTGTGTGAGGTTGAAGATGAAGTTAAAAAATTCAAGGATAAAGAAGATAATCTAAGTGGAAATGAGGTAAGAGGTATAGAGCTTTGTAGACATGATGAGGTTTCATTATCTCTACTTAATGAACTTCCTTTTGGTCATGTTGAAGATAGTGAACAATCCATAATAGGTGATGATGAAGAATGAAAACATGGTCATCTCTCTTCCTTTTTGTTTGATGGATTTTCCTCTTGATTTGATGAATATAGTGATGAAATCATTTTACCTGAGTTGAATGAGGTTCAATAGCATGTTCTTGAGTAGCTAAAGACTCTTCATTTTGAACAAGAAGGAGAGAGGTCAATTTCATTTGGTAGATACTTTGAAGGAGTTATTGAGTAAGAAAATGATGATTTTTGGAATGAGTTAGAGATTTTTTACCTCAATTAAAACATTAAAGCAGCCACCCTTCCTCAAGAGAGATATGATGAAGCAAGAGATTAATTTGACCTACTTCTCAAAGGGATATAAAAGAATGACCTGGTCTATGATGCATACGAAGAGGTCCATGAGCCAAATGAACCCTATGATGATGAGATAGCAAGCATTTATCCATTGATGTACTACACTAGTATGAATAACCGACATGAGATATGTCTCAAAGAGTAGAATGGATACATGAAGGGTGAGGACATGCTTGAATCTAATACATTAGAATACATGCCAATCAAAGTAGACAACAGGATGGGTGAGTCACCAAGTTATCACTCTAAAAAGCTACCTTATTACCACTATGAGGTTTCTTGTCATGAAAGTTACCTAAGAAGCTTACCCTTAGATCTAGGAGGAAGGAGAAACATATCATGTTAGATGTACAAATTAGTTTGCTTCTAGTTGTGTCTTATTTTCCACTAAGTGCTTATGTGCATGTGTGTGTCTTGTGAGTTTTATTGATTATTGTGTGACCCCTTTCCTTTGTGTTGTTTAGGTAGTAACTAGTTATCTTGTTGATCAATTTTTTTAGTCATGGTCAAGGCTTATAGTTTATTATAGTCCTTAGATGACTCCATGCTGAACAGACTAATTATACTACTAATATAGTCAATATAGAAAACATACTACCCATGCGAGTCACTAATATTTTGACCAAATTTTTGACCTTTAGGTCAAAATTGGTCACCCCTATTTGAAAGCTTAGTTGTCTAGGTTTACACCTTTAGGCTAGGGTTAGTATGAAAATTTTATTTGGAAGAGGTATTCCACACTATAAGCCTACAAATAATGTATAGGTGTTATTTTTTTAGAAATCTTTGTTTTAGTCTTTTGTCTAAGCCTTTGCATAGTAATTCTTTTAGATCCTTCATTTTTGGCCAAGTCTATTTCTTTCAAACTTTTCTTTTTGCCAATTACTAAATTATTTTAGATAATTTGTTTGAGACAAATTTTTTGAAGCAGAAGATGAAGAATAATTCTTTCAATAAAATTATCCAAATAGTTTTCCCAAAGGATAATCCCTCCTTGGAATAGTCCTTTTCAACTTTCCCAAAGGATAATTATTTGAGTAATTACCCTATGCATTATTTTATAAAGGATACTTTTATAAAATCTTAAGGTTATTTTACAAGTTTCAAAGGGTAATTTACCTTCAAATAATGGTAGTTTTCAAAATATCTTAAGGTATTCTTCTTGAACTAAAAGGGTCATTTCAAAAAAGTTGATGGTACTTTTGAATTTTCTCGAATGGTATTTTGCTTTTGGGAAGGGTGTTTTCAAGATTTAAGAGGGTCCTTTTCAGGATATCTAAAGGGTCATTCAATAGTTTGAAGGAATTCATGTGGGAAAAAATCTCAAAGGAAAAGACCCAATGTAAATATCTTGAATGAATTCTCTCGAGAAAAGTGTCGAAACAAAGTGGCTAAAAAAGTATGAAAGAAAATAGATCCTTCAAAAAAAGTGTCCAAGGAAAATATCTCAAAAGAATCTATGATGGGTTTACAGATGTCAACTTTATGGACATGGGCTAGCCATTCATATTTAAATAGTAGGTCCTAGCCAATTGAACGTCCTCACTCAATCACTCCTCTCAATCTAATAATGAACGGGGTCAATAATCAAATGATTGTGAGCATGCCATTTGGCGTATACAAAGACATTTTTGAGAGGTCAAGGTAAATATCTAAAGATCCATAGGCTTTTGCATAGATAATATCAAATGGGTGAGATGATGCAAGATCTAAATGCTCACATTGCACTAGGTCATAAAGTTTTAATGGGTGAGATGAATGTAAACATGTCAAACGCCAAGTAATTTTTTAGCAGTAAATGGGAACACATGAGACCTTGGGTTTTTACAAAAAATTGACAGGTCTATTTTGACAGATGCAATGGAGGTCCAGAATAAAACATAGATGCCATATGGAATAAACAAGTCCCAGAGAGCTATGAGTGACTACAAGGACTTTGAGTGCTTGATAGTATTTTCCTCCAAGTGAACTGAAGGGTCTTTGCACCTTTCTTGGGAAGACCATCATGTTTTAATAAGATATCTAGTTTGGAGGGCATTATTCATCTGTTCCTTGTTTATGACACTATAGCATAACTATTTTTATAATGTTTGATTACCATTGATGATTCTAGACTTTGTAAGATTAATTTCACATGTAACCCTTCTATTTAAATTTGAAAAATGTCCATGATCTTTGAGGCTATTTTTTCCTCTCTCTTCCTTAGAAATTATATAAATAGAGCAATTTTTGGCCATTATTGGTATCTATCTATTGGGTATGGCAAAGCCTATCCAAATCTGTGCCTTAAACCAATAAATAAAATTACTTTTACATCATTCAAAGATTTTAGTAAGTGTAAATGATAGTTGTTAGTCTGGTTCAAGTGTGGTTTCAATCAACCTTCACATGTCACTCCTATTAATACCTAGTGTTTTACGATGTCTTTCTTACAGGTCAACAAGAAGTGTCAAGTGAGGTTGTAAATATAGTGATAAATTAATTCAATAGAGTATCTTGAAATACCTATTACTTAATTCTTCCTAACCTATGTTATCTCCTAGGCCCCATGTTGAAAGATTGATGTGAGAGAAAGAGTTGATTGAGTGAAGTGTATCTGTAACTTATTCTTTGTTTCAAGTGTATATAAAAGATATTATTAGATAAGAAAATATTTGGTGTATCACCCCCCATATATTAAGTTTAATTTCAATCATTCTCTATTCTCTATCCATTTTCATCCCAAAGTTTAGTAGTAAGATTTTAGATCATTGATACATCAAGGGGAGCTAGCCCTTATTTAGAGGTTCACCTCACATGTTTTCTTACCCATAGCAAGTGAGATGTCCCAATTTTACCATGTACATTAGAGGCATAGAAAACCTCTTCTCATAGGGTGCATCCAAGTGACAAAAATGTGATATGCATAATTTCCAATCAATGATGCTTTCACCTTGCAAGCTATAAACCCATTTACAATTAATGTATGTCGTATTAATAGATAAAATACATTGGATACAAATTTTGGTGTGAAATATGTCCCCTATGGGGTATAATATCACTTAAAATCACCTATCAATACTCCTCACCACTATCACCTAACTCACTTATAAATACTCCTTTATAAATTTGATCATCATCATCCCAACAACCCCCATATAAATAGACACTTATAAGATGGATAGGATAGGGGTGAGTGTTAGTTTTAAAAAAATTAGGGGTAAATTGATGTACATGTATACATATTGAGTATATGATTTATCATTTTAGGGTTTTACTAATGTAAATAATATGTTAGATTAAAGGGTTGAGTTGTATAAATTAGTGAAATATATGCATAAAATAACCACTAATTTGTTATAGAATTTGACTCGCTTTGAATTTATAAACATAGTAATAAATCTATGAAATTAGATTTTTATCTAGAAATCAACTATCATAAAATATATGGGTACTAAAAGTTAGGTTATATAAAATTTTGCGTGTCATCAATAGGGTTACTAAATCAGAATATTCCCTAGATAATATCATAAAATATATGGGTACTAAAAGTTAGGTTATATAAAAGTTTGAGTGTCATCAATAGGGTTATTGAATCAAAATCTTCCCTAGATAATATCAACCCACTTGGATAATAGTGCCATGAAGCTCTTGTGGCTTGAAGCACTAGTGTCCTCTTTACATGATTGTTCATATTTTCTAGGTACACCTGTACCCATGCTTTTGGGTTCTATTCTTGCACGTATAAAGTATTAAACTTTAATTTTTTCCTATATCAACTTAATTATGTTTTAAAACATAATCTTCCTTTCAAGTATGACATGAGAAAAAAAATTGTGTTCATTAGTAGTATAGGCTAGACATCATCAACACCTCATTGTGAAGAGAGTTTCCTACATAGTAATACTTTGAGGAAAGATCAATCCTAATGCAAATCTCCCACTTGGTATATAGTGAAAGTGCAAGTAGATGGTAAAATTATAGTAGTTTTAAATACCTTGAATGTCCTTGAGATTATAAATATTTGAAATCTAAGCTTAGGACATCAGTAGATGGTATTATACATAAGCAAGGTAGAATAAGGACTAATGAACTTGATTTTGGTAAACTTGTTTCTTGTTTGAATAGTTTTTTGATTTTTTTTCCATATAGTGGATATATATCTAAGAATCTTGTATTTGTAGTGTTATGTAGCTTTTTTAGATAATAAAATGTGCTCAGACTAACATTAGGAGGGTTACACATTTAAAAATATATGCATTCAAGAGAGTTAGGGAAAGGGACACTAGCGCCATATTGGAAGCACTGGTGTCATGTGGCTCTAGTGTCCTCAATGTCTTGCTAATTTCCAACTAGAAGGATGCTAGGCATTAAGGGTTAAGATTTAGGAATGAAGGTTGAGGATGGTGTTTTAGCTGACTAGGGGCATTTGTGGTCCACACATTGGTTGGAAAAATGTGATATAGGATCTAGGATAGGATTAGGGATAAAAAAGGAATATGTTATCTAAATAAATAGTATTAGAATCAAAATACCACATTTAGGTGATTCCATTTGTCTCCCTATTATGATAAAAATGTAGCAAAGTGAAATGACTTGTATAAAGGTAAATAAAGTATACTTGGACTTACCCAGGAAGTGAAGCCCATGTAGCTAAGTTTGAGTATGTGAAGTTAT
The DNA here is from genome assembly GCA_037957365.1 of Torreya grandis. NCBI lineage: Eukaryota > Viridiplantae > Streptophyta > Pinopsida > Cupressales > Taxaceae > Torreya > Torreya grandis. The sequence goes on from JARHVA010007436.1 coordinate 410,774, forward strand.
GTCTGTGTATATGAAGCATGATCCAAAACATGACCTACAGTGAAACATGCCAAAATTATTCCTTACTTAAGATATATAAAAGGCAAAAAACTATGTTGAATAAAGTAACTAAGTAAAGTTTAGTTAAAAGATAGGAAAGAGGAATAGATTGAATACACATCTATGGGTACATAATCCAATTCATGAATCTGGTGAAAAATTATGTGTGTGTGTACACATTAATCAAATCATTGAATATATTAGACTAATCTAACATCTTGGTGAATCCTCAAATGTAGGTGTCTCAAGAACATAATTCAGTTTTGACATCATCATTTCCCACCCTTATTTTATGGATGATGATATGTAAATAGCTTGGATAATAATATAAGTGCATCTAACCCTCACATGTGGGTATCTTAAAAACACATGTAGGCTATGACTCCATCATTTCCCACCTATGTGTAGTAGATGCATCAAAAACTAAACTTCACAAAGTGTTGGGAATATGTAACTCGGTATATCTAACTACGTATGTCATCTCCATGGCCACTTAGGTAAATTATGTAGCTTTAGGTCACTCAATAATGCCAAATATTGTAGATGGTGTAATGTAATATCCCCTTGAATATCAAAACAAAGCTCTGAATTGCTTATCTGAATTTCTGCAAAAAGATCTTCAAATAGATAAATAAATCACAGTATAAACTCTTATTTATTTGCTCATAAGCTTACAATAGAGATCCTCTGTCAAGTATACAAATAATATTGAATGTATGGCCTAAATAGCCTGAATATTCCATAAACTGGGAAAGAATTCTGAATCTGGTTCATCTCGGTCTGCTGTGTAAAAAACACAGTCACCGACGTTGGTTATACTGCTGTCGTCGGTCGATCTGTAGTCGTTACCTCGCCGATGTCGATAGTATGTCGACTGATGTCAGTCTTTGTAAGTATCTGTTCACCGATGTCGATACTTGTACTTCCTGTTGATGCGTACAGATTTTCACGGATCTGTATGAAATTCATACGGCCGCTGATATAACACAACCTATATGTTTGATCCTGATCTGTAGAATTATGGGCTAATACAAAAGATCTATATCTAGATAATTCTTGAATCAAAACCCCAAAAATAAAGAAAATACCTATAAACCCTTGTGATAGCTTCTGAGTGAAGTTATCTCTCAAATACCTGTAATACTATGATAACTTTTGGGTGAAGTTATCTCTCAATTCGGTAATAGATCCGCTGATCTTTCACAACCTCTGAATCGCACACAATGAAGAGTTGACGTTCTTCAATGCAATTGGAATCCTGGAACCCTTGGCTCAGTCTTCACAGAAGAATTTCTTAACAAGAATCAATATCAATAATAGTCATGAATACAAACTCTCTCCCAAGAGAGATTCTTATACACCTCCAAAGGTGTGCTTGCTAAAATTAGATTCCCTTAAATTAGACTGGGCCTTCCTTAATTTAGAACTAGGGTCTTAAAATTGGACCAATTCTTAAATTAGAATGAGGATCCTAAAATTAGACCCAATAATAAATAATTAATAATTAATTAATAATTAATAATTAATAATTAATAATTAATAATTAATAACTAATAACTAATTAATAATTAATAATTAATTAAAATTGGACCAAATAATTAATATTTGATTAAATCAATCAAATATTAATATCTCCTTTAATTCATGTCCGAAAGCCAACCCATCTCCATCAAGACCCTCGATCCATCCCATCAGCCTACGAGGGTCACATAATAGGCTAATCCTTCACTCGAAAAGATGTCAACTAGAAGGGGACATGACAGTCCACCCCTCCTAAAATTACTTGTCCTCAAGCAATCTCAACTCTGGATGCTGTAGAATATCTTCGCTTTCCCATGTCGCATCCTCAACTAGCAAATCTTTCCACTTTACCAAATATTCCCTGATAGTCCTCCGACACAACTGTCTCTCTCTAGATTCCAAGATGGACTCAGGTACTAAAATCAACTTTCCCTCATCATCTAAGGGAGGTAAAACTGTAGAAGGTATCACACGGTGTCCTAACGCCTTTTTGAGGCGTGATACATGAAAGACATTGTGTACCTTGCTCTCTTTCGGAAGCTCTAGCTCATAAGCCATCTCTCCAACGCATCTCAGGATCCAAAAAGGACTGTAGCAATGTGGCTTAAGTTTCTCTGCCCCACTCTTCTTAAGAGTAGACTGTCGGTAAGGCTGTAGCATAAGATAGACCATGTCACCCACCTCAAAAGATCTCTCAGTCCTCCACTGATCTGCATACTGCTTCTGTTGATTCTGTGCCTTAGCAATATTCTCCTTGAGAGTCCTCATAATATCCTGACTCTCCTGCAATAGGTCCCCAGCACTCGGCACTCTACTGTCGCTCAGTAGCAAATCTAAAAAACTTAGTGCCTCATACTCGTACAATGCCATAAAAGGAGACATCTGAATGGTCATGTGGAAAGTTGAGTTATAGCAATACTCGCATAGATAAATCCACTTGACCCAAGCTTTTTGCTGCCCTGCAATGTAGTTCCTGAGGTAGCCCTCCACCCATTTGTTCACTATCTCTGTCTGTCCATCAGTCTGCGGGTGGTAGCTGGTGCTAGGTGTAAGCTTGGTCCCACAAAGTCGGAACACCTCCTGCCAGAAGTGACTCAGGAACTGACTATCCCTGTTGGTGACTATGCTCCGAGGTAATCCATGCAGTCAGAATACCTCTCAGAAGAAAACCTCTGCTACCTGTGTAGCTGTATGTGTGGTGGTAATCGAGAAGAAGTGAGCATGCTTCGTTAACCGATCCACAACTACATATATGCAATCTCGTCCTTGGGCTTTAGGCAAGCCCGTAATGAAATCCATCAACAAATACTCCCACTTCCTGTCAGGAATTGGAAGTGGCCGCAACAATCCTGCTGGGTACGTGTTCTCCTGCTTGTTCTGCTGACAAATAGGGCACTCACGCACATACTGAAGAACATCTGCTTTGAGGCCTTTCCATGTGAATCTCTCCCTAATCTGTCTGTAAGTCTTAAAATATCTGGGATGTCCTGCAGTAGGTATATCATGAAAAGCTCGCATGATAATGTTTTTCATCGAAGATCCTGGGATCAAATAAACCCAGTTCTTGTAAATGATCAAGTCATCCACAAGAGTATATCTGGTGTCAACCATCGATCCCTCAACAATGCTAGATGCCCATGTATCCTTGGCATACTCTGCCACAATCATATGTCGCCAATCCTCTGTAATGTGGACCATGGTACTCAAGTACGGCCTGCGTGAAAGAGCATCGGCCACAACATTCTGGGTGCCCTTGATGAAAGAGATGTTAAAATCATATGCCTGTATCTTACCCACTTCTGCTGACGATCATTGAGGTCTCGCTGCCCCAAGAAATGTCTCAAACTGTTGTGATCCGTTTTGATGCAAAATTTGCTGCCCACTAGATATTGCCTAAATTTTGCCAAGGCATGCATGATAGCAAGCATCTCCTTATCGTATATGCTGTACAGTCTCTCTGGTCCCCTGAGCTTACAACTCTCATATATTATGGGGTGCTTGTCCTGCATAAGCACCGCTCCAATGCCCTTGCCTGAAGCATCGCACTGAAGCTCGAACGGCTTCAAAAAATTTGGTAGTGCCAAAACTGGGCACGTAGTCATCAACTCCTTAAACCTTTCAAAACACTCCTGTGCTTCAGGTGTCCAGCAAAAAGCACCCTTTTTAGTCAAATCTGTCATAAGAGCTGCATGTCGTGAATAACCATTCACAAACCTCCGCTAAAAACCACACAAACCTAGAAATCCCCTTAGCTATGTTAGGTTTGCTAGAATAGGCCATTCTATGATGGCGTGGATCTTCTCAGGATCCATCCGCACTCCATCTGCACTGATAATATGACCCAAGTATAACAGTTCAGTCATCCCCAAATCACATTTGGACTCCTTGGCGTACAAGGATTCCCTCTCCAAGATGCTGAGTACAGTCTCCAGATGAGCCAAATGTTCCTGCCAAGTCCTACTCTATATAAGAATGTCATAAAAAAAACAAGTACAAACCTCCTCAACAGTGAATGGAAGACTCTATTCATGGTAGACTGAAATGTTTCTGGGGCATTAGTGAGCCTAAATGGCATCACTATAAACTCGTAGTGTCCACTATGGCAACGGAAAGCTGTCTTCTCCACGTCCTGCTCGCGAACTCTGATCTGATGATAGCCTGATCTTAAGTCTATCTTCGTGAAGTAATGTGCACCATGGAGCTCATCAATAAGCTCATCAATATGTGGTATAGGATACCTATTCTTAATGTTTCTTTTATTTAGGGCTCTGTAGTCAATGCACATTTGTAGGGTGCCATCCTTCTTCTTCACTAGAACAACTGAAGAAGCAAACGGTGATTTGCTTGGCCGAATGTGACCCATAGCCAGTAACTCCTTAATTGTTTTTTCGATCTCATCCTTCAACCACTTAGGATGTCGGTAAGGAGTAATCATAATGGGCTTAGCCCCCTCCTCAAGCTCAATAATATGTTCAATGTCCCTCTCTGGAGGTCTCCCTGGTGGAATGTCACTAAAGACCTTATCATGCTTGACTCTCAACTACTGAATGTCCGGATGGTACTCGGTCTTCTGTTGTCCCTCCTGCATTGGTGCCAATGTGCACTCGGCAGCCCACTCTACCATATCATGCTGCATGAGCCTCTCCATCCGATGTAAAGAAATGGTTTTGATGTTGCCGTCCCGTATTGCTTTAAGAATGTGAGTCTTCCCATCTACATCAAAACGGATCTCCATATCCTTCAAACTAAGAGTGACTACCTCAAGGGAATGAAGCCACTTCATGCCCAAAACCAAATCTATATCCCCCATGTTGACCACATAATAATCAGCCTTGAATTCATAGTTGTTCAAGCGCAATGGGAGATCTCTGATCATCCGCTCACACTGGAGGGTGTAACCGTCAGCTACCTTAACTCTGATGCCTTCAAACTCTTCTGTGGTGAGTCCACGCTTCTCCACAAATCTAGTATCAATGAAATTATGTGTGGCTCCTGTGTCAAGAAGGGTAATGACCCTCTGTCCTGCCAAAACTCCTTGGAGTCTGAATGATCCCTCGTGTTGGATGCTAGATAGACGTGCCTCCTGAATCTGGAGCTCTGACTCTGCCTCTACCCTAGGCTCTGAAGCCTCAGCCTTCGGCTCCTCGAAACAATCATGATGTTCGTAATCTTCTAATTCCTCATCCTCATAATAGGCCCACATTACCCGATTTGCTTTGCCCTTAGGTCTCAAAGGACAATCATGATTAGCATCATATGGACCTTTGCAGTAGAAACAAAGCTTCTTCCTTCGTAGATCATTAAGAGCCTCTCTATCCAAAGGTGGTGCTGCTGGATTGGCTCTTCAATCATTCTTAACCCCTGATTTATCTATGTTGAAGCTTGGTCTTTCTCTATTCCTGTTGAAGCCCTTACTGTCCCTGGATGAAGAAGTACCTCTGGAGTTAGATCTACTAGATGGGGCTGCCATCTCCATACTACGTGCCTTCTTCATAGCTTCCTGTAAGGAAGGAGGATCAAAGCCTTTGACCCAACCTCTCAATGGTTCTGTCAATCCCTCCATGAAGAGTACTACTAGTCACCTCTCTGAAATGTCAGGAACCATAACTGATAATTTCTGGAAGTCACCAATATAAGACTCTAGACTGCCACTTTGGCGCAATTGTGCCAACTCTCGAAAATAGGACTCTGGATCTCTCTTGTCAAAACGCTCTACCAGCCTATCCACAAACTCCTGATAAGATGTGATCCGATCGTGATGGAGTGTCACCATCCCATGGTGCCACCAATCGCGAGCTACTCCCTCAAGATGTAGTGTCGCATATCTGATAGCATCTTCCTCACCCATTGGCCGCAATGTGAGAAATGTATCCAGCTTACTAACCCAGGCCTGTGCTGTCACCTTACCACTACCGTCAAATGTCGCTAATGTGAGCCTGCTCATAGAATGCTTCAGATCATTGTTTTGGGGTCTTGGTCTCCCATTCTATCGACCTCGGTAATGTTCTTTCCTCTGTGTGAGGAATCGGTCAAAAGTAATCATCTCCCTAACCATAGGTGGTAATGACTCCCACTCTTCAGTCGCTTCCCTAAGTGTGTCTGTAAATGCCTCCTCATGCTCCTCACCTGCTATCACCTCCTCTGCTTCCTATCTCACAAAGATAGGCCTAGTAGGCCTATTCGCTGTACGAGAAATAGTCCCATGGCCTCTCTGTGATCCTGCAACACTCCTGACATCTTCACGGTGTGGGGAATGTCTCCTCGAAGAACCCAATCTTGGCAGTGCTGCTGCCAACTGCTGTAATACTTGGTTATTTTGCCTTTGCCCTTCTCGTAGTTCTCTAAGAGTAAGTAAAACCTCTGCATCATCTTGATCTCAAGGATGGTGAGGAATACGGGCCCTGCCAATATCATCACCCATATCTTCTGGTGGTTGTTCTAGTACTTGAGTGCCTTCAAGCAAAGCTCTACTGCACGCGAAATACCCGTGTGGTCCCAACCCTTATGGCTGCATAAGATCTATCAAACCCTCAGGATGGTAGGATTTAGCTCTGATACTACTGTAATATCCCCTTGAATATCAAAACAAAGCTCTGAATTGCTTATCTGAATTTCTGCAAAAAGATCTTCAAATAGATAAATAAATCACAGTATAAACTCTTATTTATTTGCTCATAAGCTTACAATAGAGATCCTCTGTCAAGTATACAAATAATATTGAAAGTACGGCCTGAATAGCCTGAATATTCCATAAACTAGGAAAGAATTCTGAATCTGGTTCGTCTCGGTCTGATGTGTAAAAAACATAGTCGCCGACGTCGGTTATACTGCCGTCATCAGTCGATCTGTAGTCGTTACCTCACCGATGTCGGTAGTATGTCGACTGATGTCGGTCTCTGTAAGTATCTATTTGCTGATGTCAGTACCTGTACTTCCTGTTGATGCGTACAGATTTTCACAGATCTGTATGGAATTCGTATGGCCGCTGATATAACACAACCTGTATGCTTGATCCTGATCTGTAGAATTATGGGCTAATACAAAAGATCTATATCTGGATAATTCTTGAATCAAAACCCCAAAAATAAAGAAAATACCTGTAAACCCTTGTGATAGCTTCTGAGTGAAGTTATCTCTCAAATACCTGTAATACTATGATAACTTCTGGGTGAAGTTATCTCTCAATTCGGCAATAGATCTGCTGATCTTTCACAACCTCTGAATCGCACACAATGAAGAGTTGACGTTCTTCAATGCAATTGGAATCCTGGAACCCTTGGCTCAGTCTTCACAGAAGAATTTCTTAACAAGAATCAATATCAATAATAGTCATGAATACAAACTCTCTCCCAAGAGAGATTCTTATACACCTCCAAAGGTGTGCTTGCTAAAATTAGATTCCCTTAAATTAGACTGGGCCTTCCTTAATTTAGAACTAGGGTCTTAAAATTAGACCAATTCTTAAATTAGAATGAGGATCCTAAAATTAGACCCAATAATAAATAATTAATAATTAATAATTAATTAAAATTGGACCAAATAATTAATATTTGATTAAATCAATCAAATATTAATATCTCCTTTAATTCATGTCCGAAAGCCAACCCATCTCCATCAAGACCCTCTATCCATCCCATCATCCTACGAGGGTCGCATAATAGGCTAATCCTTCGCACGAAAAGATGTCAACTAGAAGGGGACATGACATGTAAGGCATGAAACTAGTTATAAGATGAAAAATGATATAAAGAGTAAAAATTATATATAATAACATGTATTTTTTCATTCCATCTGATCAACCTATGTGTAAATGATCATATGAAAACTATGTATCATGCACATGCCCCAAATCCGATATCTGAGCATACTAATTTTGGACTGATTATGTATTACATTTATCTATTAATTAAAACTAAATGTGAGGACGATCATGTCATGCATGGTTCCCCCAATGCATACAATTGGTAATAATCTAAGTTGAAATGAGTTTATCTAAGAAAAATATAAACATAATTATCAAACCTATAACTATATATGTGTAAATTTGTATTATACCTAGTGTATTATTCTAGCTAATCTGAACTACCCTAAAATTAGGGCTAATAAATAGTATTTTCATGTAGTGGATAATAGTGGCATGTGGCGATAGTGTCCCATTTTGGGTCCTAATGTTTGTATGGTCTAAAATCTATGTGACTGAATTACTTTCTAATTCCTTGTTTTTTTATGTCTTACCTATGTTTGATTTCCTAAAATTGAGCCTGTGTGTTGAAAATGATTTGAGAATAGCAATGTAAGATATTAATATATATGAAAAAACCCTATGAATATCACCTCTTTTGAATTTCATTGTTGACATGTGATATAACTATCCTCAAAAGAAATAGCTTTGCAAAATGTGTTATATGAAGCATATATGATAACTATGTGATATTTTAATACAATGTGCAAACATAACATCAAAATGTAAGATAATCTAACCATAAGTATGTAGTTTAAGATATATGTTGCATCTATCATTGCACAAAATGTCTCAAGATAGATGTGATAAATGTTTATAGCAATAAATTTAAGTAGTTAACTAGGGGGATAGGGCATGATGTCCATAAAAGCACCTATGTAGGAAAGGTAGATACATGATGTTGCTCATGGCATCAAAAATTGATGTGTGTAATAAATAAAGACAAGTGGCATGATGATGACACATACAAAAAATAATATATAAAAACACATGAGGCCCACTACAATAGGCAAAAAGGAAACAATACAAGGGAGATGGGCACATGTCACTAAATATGAGAATGAAGACATACAAGCACATGCTAAAATGTCTACATATTAAACCAAAAATCAATTTGGATAACATCCACATAGAATGACATGTTAAAATATCCACATATACAATCAAGAAAACACACATAAATAGAAGTGGCACAAAGCCAAAGAACAATGGAAAATTCAAATGCACTAGAATAGAAGAGGTATAGGAAACATAATAAAGTCAAAACTAGGAAACCTAAAAAATAAATTATGTATGAATATAGTAAAAATATGATTAAATTGTAGAACGCGCATATGTTGTGTCTAAACTAGTAATAGTTGGCAAAAATTTTGAGAACAGTACCAATGATCAATATCAAGATATATCAATGCATAAAATGGAATGTATATAATGTAACGATAGAACTATATAATATATATTGTGTATGGGATACACCCAATGGGTGGATGTATCAAATAAATAAACGTAGATCACTATACATGCCCCCAGTAAGAAGATGATAGAATGTTTATACCAATATAGTGGACCTAAGTTCTATAAGTAATTTACAAGCACTCAATAAGAAAAAGATAATAATTTATGTATGATAAAAATAACTATACTAAGATAGATAGCATATGTAATGTATTTTAAGTGTAAGAAATGTAAACATATAAATGCATACAATCTATAAATTTTATGTTTCCTAAGTAATACTTGAATATTATTGTGTTTTGACATGTTATATATATATATATATATATATATATATATATATATATATATATATATATATAGCTATGTATAAGCATATTAATATAAACCATGTATAAGGAGAAAGAGATAATAAAGTATGTAAAAGGGGGTAGGAGCCATAATAACCAATGAGTCTCATGGGAGGCTCACTATAACAGTGACCTATGTTGAATAATGGAACTATGATTGTGCATGCTATGTGAAAGGGCAATTGTGATCTCATAATTTACTATACAGAGTAATCTATGTTTGTATTTTCCTATGTAGTGGTGCTATAAATTTATGACCCTAACTATGATGCCTTGTGAACTATATGAGTCTTAGGAATCCATCTAGTAGAAGAAGTTATAGTTGACATAGGTTCCGTATGCTGAGAACCCTAACAAATAAATAATACTAATCTCAACATAAATTGAGTGGAGGGATGTCCTCCATAATTTTTGACATATATCTGATATAGGTTTCTCTCTAATAATCATCTCCATGAGAGATTATACATACATTTCGATACCATAGGATTATACCTCACCTACAATGGTGGATTTACTTAACTTTGTGATATATGCATAGGAACTATACTTTGAGATATAACCAAAAAATGTTAAGTATCTAGTAAAGGTGTTGGAAGTAAAAGTGGTGATTGTGTTGGAACTATAACTAGTAATGAAACTAGAACTGCCTATGGTATGGGTAGAGGATATTCATATGGGATACCCTCAACTTTGTCCACTTGATTTGTGTGTATGTACTATTGGCATACTCATACTATATATGCAATGGATCAGAGCTATTGTAACAATGACATACCGAAAAATATATCAAATACACCAACACTAGGTACTATTAGTAATCAAGTGGTTTTATGTGCTACTCCAACCTGTAATAGAATCATAATCCCCCTATTGGAGCTATAAACATGACCATTAAAACCACTAATGAATCTGTCTATAGGGAATATATCATGATCTAAGTACCATAAATTTTATAAAAGTGTCATTATGCACATGTTAGTACTGACCAATTCTCAATCATAACACTCTATATAAGATCACAATCTGTGCATGTTTGTACGAAGAGTGCATGTAAATTTATATCCTCATCAACAATATCCTACTCTGAGATTGTGATGATTTTTATAGGTCAAACTATAGTATGGTTCATTCTAATAATGTTATTTAATGGATGTGCCTCCTCTATAATTATATATGTGAATATGGTTGTGGATGTGCCTGATATGTATAGTGAACATTTGATGTGCCCCCTACCTCATTCATTTTGTGCTTTATAAATGGATTTGATAATATATTTAATGCCATGGATTTTATTTTTGTTCTTTTGGGGACTCTTGGGTGTTCCCACATCAATAATATAATCCTTAATAATATCTTTTATCTTATGCTTTAGTCTTATGAATCTATTTATTGTGTGGCCTAGTGCCTTGTGATACTTACATAATTCATTAGAATCATAGTTATTTGGAAGATGTTGTGTTGTATCAACCTCTTTAATGGGAGATAAATATATGGCATTGCATTCTAATATCTATTGTAAGACACATGTTGGTGACTCTAGAGGGTTGGTGAATATTCAAAACTGAGGAATGAATAAAACTAATCTAGTAGATGGCTCAAAAGCTACATTGACTATGGCCTTTTGATCTCTCTTGTTCTCAGTGTCTCTTACCATGTATGAAGGCTTGTTATAACTCTTAATAGTTCATTTTGATCCATTAGTATACTTAATTTTACCCATCGATAGGATCTTAACCTTTATTTATGTGACTGTGTGGAAAAAATCTGTAAATGTAGGAAAAATCTTAAATAAAATATATTCATGTAATGATGGTAAAAGACATTGTTTAAATATGTCATGAATTTCTCAGTCAATTATAGGACTAGTCAATTTGGGTAATATAGTCTGATATCATAATACATAGTCTATAATAGTCTCATTAGAATTGTGTTTCAAATGTACCGCTTATGCATATGTTATCTTATCATTTATGTTAATGGAGAAATATGATAAGAGCATGTTGACCAAAGGATTGGTTGCATGATATATTGATTTGGTGAATCATAAAACTGTTATAGGTCATTATCGTTTAAGCTAAATGGAAGCAACTTCTTGAGAGGTCAATTATTTGACATGTAGTCCAAACATTTTACATGAAAACATATGAGGTGATGTTATTTGTGACCCTTTCCACCATGTAATGTAATCTTGGGTGACATGAAATTAGATGGCAAGGGAGCTACCACTATGTGATGTGCCAAAGATGTATGTAGGGAAATGTACGAATCCAAGGCATGTGATGACCTAGTGTCTCCCTTTTAAATATGTAACACCTTATACTCAAGAGTATGAATCTCATGCATAGGATATTTTACATATGGAGTAGAGGAACTAGCCACAAGAGGTGATGTTTCCATTGACGTTTGTTGAACTATAATTTTAGGTTGTGCTAGCTGAGTTGGTTGAGTTGGAACCACTATAGGTGTAGCTACATTATTAAATGGGGGAGTTGGAGATTAACCATTGTTTTTTTGTAATTATTCCTAGATAATAGTAATGAAGTCATCTTGTATATATGTATGTATGGAAACAAAATCTTATGATTATTGCTTATCATTTTCCTCAAATATGTTGGTAAAATATGATATTGTAGTTTTGAAGGTAATAAAATAAGTTTTGCATATTTTTAAACTTTTAACAATGTTTATATAAGAAATATATTAAAATATAAATATGTAAGTAAATATGATTTTTCAAAACTAAAATTTGGGTATAAATAGAAAAAAAGATATAAACCCTAAGAGTGTCTAGGGTTAGGGTTTTTTTAATTGGGGTTTATTTATAAATATTTAAATTATATTAAAATAAATTAAACCATAATTTGAGATTTATTTAATTATCTAGGTTATGCCAAAAAATTAGGAGATGTAACATTAATTTAGTACAAAAAATTAGAAAGAGCAAACTAGAGTTTGAAGAAATATTTGAAGTACATTAGTTTCATCAAATGATTTAACCTTTTAATGTTTTATTAATGTAAATCCTATGTTTTATTAAAGGTATAAGTTGTCTAAATCAGTGAAATAATATGCATTAAAATCACTACTAATTTTGTTTATAAAATTTCACTTGCTTTATCTTTTTAAATATAGTAATAAATATGTGAAAAATAGAGACTTATCTAGAAATAAATTGTTGTGGAATATTTGGGTGATGAAAATTAGGTTTAAATAGGTCTAAGTGTTGTTAATATGGTCCTTAAGTCAAATTCCTCCCCGGATAGTAGTTGTCCACTTAGGAAGTACTTCCATGTGAGTCTAGTGTCTTGAAAATGGTGTTAGTGTCCTCTTTGCAAGATTGTTCCTAATTTTTGGGTGTACCTATGCCTATGTTTTAGGGTTATATTTCTACATGAACAATATGTGAAATTATATTTTGTGCTTGTATTATATAATTTAGTTAAAAAACCCTAATCCTCCTTATAGGTATGGAATGATCTTAAAATGTGCGTCCATTACTAACATAGGTTGGACATCCTCAACACCCTACTATGAAGAGATTTTTTTACAACCAATACTATGAGTAATGATTAATACTAATGTAGTTCTCCACTTATTATTTGGTGAAAGTCTAACTTAATGCCTAAATGATAGTGGTATTGAATGCCTTGAGTGTGATTGGGATTAGAAATCTTTAAAATATAGACTTAGTGTAGCTTTATATGATAGTATGCATAAGTTGGGAAGAATTGGGATTAATGAACATGATTTTGATCAACTTATTTCTTGTGTGAATGGGGTTTTTGCATCTATTTTCCATCTAATGGATATAGGTATAGGAGTCTTATATTTATTGTGTTTTGTAGCTTGTGTGGATAATAAAATGTGCTTGGGATGACCTTAGGAGGGTTAAACTTTTGAAATTATATCTATTCAATAGTGTTAGGGTAAGTAACACTAAAACCATGTCACTATAGTGTCCTTAAATGGGGCTAACGTCCATCTGGTAGGCTATTGGACACAAAGGGCCAAGATGTGGGAATGAAGGTCTAAGACCATGTTCTAGATGAGTAGGGACATTTGTGATCAACACAATGGCTATAAAAGTGTGAAAAATGCTCTAGGATGGGTCTAAGTCTAAACTAGGAATAGGTTGTCTCCAATAACACTCTTATCATCGAAATACAAATTTTAGATGATTATAATATATGACCATCTATTTAATTAACCATGTATTTAAGGTTGGATAAGGACATCATCAAGAATTGAATAAAGGCCAAGGAAATAAATAACATGAAAATTTTGAATTGAATTGAATAACATGCCAGTTATTCTATAATGTTAATGAAAACACCACCAAATCATTATTGCATTAGTGACATAGTTATTTGTTATGTTATATATTTTACAATTTTTTTTTTAAGATATCTATACTAAATGATAATAATAATTATAATAATAATATACTATACTATTATAAATTTATATTAAATAGTAGTACTATTATAATATGTAGCATATACGATGCAATTTTCTACTTTAGTAAAGCATGGTTTTGTAAAGTGTAAGATTGAATATTTCTAGTCATATGTCACTTGAAAGTAATGAATACTGATTGTATTTTACCTTTTTTCCACACAACAATGATCAATAATAGTCATAGATTTCTTATGTATGTGATACTATACAATGATATTGTGTTCCTTCATGCAATGTGGAAATCTATTGTGTGGATATAATGACTAGGATATACAAAAACATGCAAGCAGTGAAAGGATTCATGGTGAGATATGTGATGATAGTGAGGTACAATTACAAGTTCTTTCATTTTATATTACACACCATATATCCCATATACTACACATGGATTCAAGTTAGTTGTAATATTTACATGAGTTATACATATTGTAGAGAGGTAAGTAGCTCATAAGGTTGAAACATCTTTGATTGGCGATTTTATATAGTTAAGGATGGATGAAGACATCATGAATGTTGATTTAATAATGACAAAACTCCACATTCTATGAGTGGATCGAATTAGCATGCTAATTTCATTTATGTGTGGACAAGACATTGTAAATTGGCATGTCAATGTAACAACATTGCACAAAGATACATGTCAATTATATCAAACTAATGTCATCACATATTTTGTTGATTATTTTATATTGACAAGGGTGGAATAAAGAATCATGAGATTTTATTTGATTGTGGTAGGCTTCCATGACTCTCTTTCCCTTTATTTAGTGAAAGGAAGAAAGGTACAATTTTTAGGATTACCACAAGTGTAGCCAATTTTATGTAGTTTTTTGGATGATGATTCAAATTTCCATTAATTTATGCATGTTCTTTCCAAGGACTTATGCAACTAGATCTTGCACTCCCACATATTTTACATGACATGAATATCTAGTTATACTCAAATAGGGTTTGCATTTTTTTCTTTAGTTAATTTTTGTGCCGAAACTATTATAGATAAACTTTGAACGCTGTGATCATCTCACTATAAAATAATAACATGATTTTTTACTTAATAAGGCATTTTTAAATGGGTGTTTAGATGAATAAAAGGAGGAAATATATAGCTTACAAGAAGATGGAGTTTCCTTATTAGGGCACATGTTTATCAGACAAGTGGCAAATGCTTGACGGCTCAAGTGCATTTTAGGTTAAACTTGGGTAAATTAATTGTGAATGCTCGATCCACATGAGACTCCAATCAAGCTCAGGATAACCGTGAGGTCTTAAACATGCTAAATAAATGTTGAATATGTATTAAGGGTTATGTTAATCTATACCGAAGGCTTTAAAATCTGAAAATGAGTACAAGAATGAAAAAAAAGGTTTTATAGAGTGAGAAAATAAAATTTGAATCTAACACTCATCATCTTCTTTACTTCCTCTCAAACCCCTTTTTGTCTCCCATATCCTTACACTACTTTAAATGTGTCAAGATATTATTTTTCATGGGCTTTTATCGACTAGTGGATCGATATCCACTTGGTCCATAAGTTAAATCTATGATTGACACTTGTATAGCCTTCACTTGCTCTAGGATATGATAAACCTACTAGTCTGAGAGAAGTCTTAACTAGCAATGGCCATTTGCTTACCTTTAGTTCATTCCAAGAATTCGTAGACCCTGTCATAAATGGTAGGCCATGATTGTGCTCCTCCAAATGCATTCCTCTCATAGGGCCATAAACTTGTGCACTATTCCACCTAAGGAAACCTCATGACCAATGGGTGGTCACCACATATTGCATTACAGACACATGTGTTATATCTCATGGTCCCACTCTGCATTTACCATATGCCAAAATATTACTGCTATAGGCTTCACATAACCTTCTAGTAAGATCTGACCGTTGTGCCACCCTATATCCACTTGATTCCTGTCTCAAAACTATGACTGTGACATGGAAAGCCTTCATTCAACCTGATGTTTGAGTGCCCTACCATCCCAAGAGGGGTCAAGATTCATAACGACCACATTCTTTCTTCTAGTTAGCTCTAGATATTCTCAGGCCCAATCAAAATTGGTAGGCAAGGACTACACTCCTCCATGTGCCTTTCTCTCATTGAGCCTAGTCCATATTCACTTTATCACCCTTGGAAACATTGAGACCAATGGGGGTCACCACATGTCATGTTGTCAACTTGACTATCAAATTTTCCATTCCCATTATGTATTCACCACATGGAAAAATCTTACTAAGTGCAGGATCCACGTCACCTTTTTTACTTTATCTGAGACTCTTTTTATGTTTCCCTAGTCTTTAATCTACTTGATAGGTGTTACACTCTTGTTTGTGGGAGACTTTGGATGGCCTGCTAATCTATATCTACTTGGTGATGAATTAATGGGGTGTCCACATCATACACTTAAAATGGGAACACTTAAACAGGAAATATACTATAGAAATCAAAATAAATATCTTATAAATTCCTTGTGGCATTCCTTGCACCCTCGAGGTAACTACTAGTTTAATAAGATAACTCGTCAACAATGGTAAAATATACTTCAAAATTCACAAAATTATAAATCAAGTTGCAGAGATTTTTCACAAAATAATTAACTAAATTTATTTTTGAGCATATAAGAGAAAATTTGGATGCCATCAATATAAAAAGCCAAGTGTAAGGTGGAATGTTGGATATATAATCTTGTCATTATATACATTTAATATTTACAACCCTCTTTAATATTTGTCTTCTTGTAATAATTAATATTGTTAGCTTATTTGATGTATTAAAATAGCTCATTACATTTGATGTGTTAGGAACATTCTAAATGAAGCTAGAAATAATCTATAAAAATTAGTTTTTAAGTTATTTGGTGGAAATAAGAAGTAAAGAAAGAAAGTAGCAGGTAAACAAGAAGCCAAGCTAGAAATGAGTCTTTTCATCCACCAATAAATATTTTAAAAGAAGTTTTTAATGTATTTATTTTGTGAATGTATGTGTGAAAGATTTGATTACAAATCTGTGAGCATTTTCTTTAAATTGATATTATAAGATACCTTCGCCCTTCAATTGTCGATGGCCACAATTGAGATATTTTCATCAACCACAAATCGCTATAGCATTTACTTAATCAATGCCATGGCGTTCTTCGCAGTCTGCATGTTCTTCAACTATCTCTCAGGTCTTAACTAGTTCTTTTCACCTCTTTGCATTTGTAATAAAACATACATGAACCTTTCAATAAATAAATAGTGAATATTATCTTAAATAGTTTAACTTGGGCAATTATGCATTTGTATTATCCTAGATGAATAGATGCAGCATTGCCAATAAATTAAAATTATGCATTTGTAATATCTTATATGAATATATGTATGTTCGTCAAGAAAAAAAATCCATACTCGGTTGGAGCATCGAATCTTACAAGTGACAATAAGAAATCAAGCTACAAAAATTGCAGGCTCTTAGATGTCGGTAGGTAGAATTGCATTATTCACAAAATAGGCATATAATAGTTTTGATAATGTTTGCCTTTGTTTATATGTACAGCTATACCTGAGCGAATAGGAGAAGAATGATCGAAAGAAGACATACAAGTGTATCAAGGACCCACCACTCCGATTCCCAATGGTATACCAACTAGGGGTTAAATTTGAACCCCATTTAAATGTTTTTAACCATTTCAAACGTAAAATACTTCCAATTTTTTTTTAAAATCGTAATGAAAGACTGGGATTTTTTTTTAAAAACTCTCATTTTGACGTTCACTTTTAAAAAACACCCATTCTAAGTTTATATAAGGCTAAGCCTATATGCCTTAAGTTTATAAGTTCACTAGCTCAACGTCCTGGTCTAGTCTCCAGCCCTCTGGCTCTGGAATCTTGATTCCCAATTCCTGACTCCCCGAATTCGACTCTCTGTTTGTCTCTCCAGCCCGACGACACCATAGTATGTAGTCTACAAGGGATAGAACACACTTACAATTAAAAAAGGAGAGAATGAATAGGACAATAAACAAGACTTTCAATTTAAGTTATCAAAAGTGCCACCAAGTTATGTTTAGGAAAGGCACAACACATCCGCTAAATAATGTAAATGGCAAAATTTAACCTTTTCCCCTCCAAATAACGTGCCTATGTAGCAGACCCAAATTTCCAAATGGAATAACAAACCAAAAAACATATACAGAGATATACACACTACAAGAGAGATATGCTTATCTATGCCAATTTGAACCTCTCCAAAAAGTTGTTTTCTTATAATAGAATAGCCTACCCTGATTTGTTAAAAGCTTTCCCGATCTCTTTCCCCCAAAATACGCGGGCTCCAGGCATTCGCATCTTGACGTAGAGCTAACAGGTCACATCGTTAATACTGATTTGACTTTGCTTACGGCATAGCATTGATTGCTTCACTTCTTGGTAGGTTGTAGCCTACGCTAAATATATATTAAATCTCCACCTCAGAAATGAGCATTGATGAATTGCCATGGTAGTTGAAGAGGGTTGGTCTTGGACTCTTTTCCACTAGTCATTCCATAATTTGCATTCCAAATTCCAATTTCCCCCCAATTGCAGCCCGCAGCTTGCAGCCTACGTGACAGCATGTGATAGTGAGAAACTGAGAATATATTGGCCACGGCAGAATAGGGTAGCAGACTAATAGTGACACACTGATAGCACAGCAAAAGTATCCTAGGGGCCAGACTCTAGTACCCATTTGAAAATTGCATTGGCTTTTTATGTAAGTATCTAAACTTGGTTTTTCATCTCATAGTTTGTTTTTTCGTATTTCTTAGCTTTGGATTTCATTCTGCTCTAAGAATCATTATTGCCAATTTGCCACTTTAGTTAAATCATGTTTTTCTAGTTGCAAATTACAATACTAGTTTTGATCATAAAAACTTCATTTTCCATCAATTTAGGTAAATATTTGTCCTATTGTGAAGCCCCTGTAGTCTTGTCACTTATTCACCAATCACATTGTCCCTTAGTGTTTGTCCTTATTTTGCATACAGTACGTGTTAACCTCTATTGGCCACCTTGAAGTTCAGAACAACAAAATTAGTAGGGTTGCACCCTGTGTTACTCTACATTTTTTTATTTTAAATGCATTTTGTTTTGTTACATTTTAGATTTTAGTATAATAGCTTCTAAGTTTATTTTTAATAGCTTTTAAATGTATTTTTATAATTAATAAAATGGTAACTTTCAATCCAAAAATCATGATAATGAAAATATATAATGAAATTATAGTAATTTTTAATTTAATTAAAAACCATAATAATAATTAATAATATTTTATTAATATGTATAAATTAATTAAGAATCATTATATTCTATTAATAAATATAAATTGATAATTATTAATAATCGAGAATAATTAATGATATTTCATTAATATGTATAAAATGAAAAATATTTAATTAATATTAACAAAATCATAAATTGGAATTATAATACAAATATTTAATTAATATTAATGAAATCAACAATATTTCATTAATATATATAAATGAATTTAAACTAAAATTATAACTCAAATATTTAATTAATATTAATAAAATAAAAACACTAAAATTGTAATATAAAATTTAATTAATATTAATGAAATTAACAATATTTTATGAATATGTATAAATGAATTCAAAACAAATAATCATCATCTATACAATATTAAAAAATGACATCTGAAATTATTTATATTCTGAAATAAATAATTTTAACTATAATTATTAGGGCTTTATTGTATTAAATAAAATTTACATTTAATTTTATATAATTACATTTAATATTTATATCTTATTAATTTTGTTATTTTGTTTGTACAGGTGGTATATAATTTAAAATGTCTCCAAAAAAAAAAAAATCAGTCTTCAATTAGAAAGTTTTTCCCATGGTCTGGAACATCAAAAGCTTCATTGCAAGAGGATCACAATTTTGATTTAAATGAAGATTTAAATATATTAGGGTGTAATGATGAGTATGGTGAAGAATTTGAAGAGGGGGAAGCTTCAACAAAAAACAAAAAAAGGGCTAGAGTAAAAAGAGTGTTTAGAGATGAATGGAAAGTTAATTTTAAGTGGTTAAGATGTGCAATGCATGAAGGGAAAATAGTTATGAAATGCATATATTTTGAAGCACACAAATCTGTAGGACCATGGGGCACTGGAACTGGTTGTACTACTTTGCAACATGATGCAATAGTTACTCATGTAGATTCAAAATGTCCATAAAATTTCACAAGCAAAATGGATATGTGAAAATGAAGGGAAAGCAAAATCAATTCCTGAACACCCTTTTATTTTCACACTTCAAAAACCCTAAACATGCCCTTTGACAATTTGCAATGTCTTTTTGGGAAGCTTGAACTGGATACTTTGTTGAGAAAAGACCCTTCAATCTTTTTAAAAGTGTCCCTTCGAGCTTTTTAAACTTGACACTTTCCTGAGAAAATACCCTTCAAGATTTTTCAAAGTGTCCCTTTGGGATTTTGCAAAGGAAATTTTAGAATTTTTGAGAGAGCAACAATTCCTTTAGAAAAATGTAAGAGCCAATTCTTCTAAAAATATTATTTTAGATAAAATGTATGAAATAATTTCTTCAAAAAAAATGTAAAGGAACAATTCATGAGAAAAGACCTTCAAAAATATTAAAAAATTCCCTTCACAAGATAAAGAAGTGTCCCTTTTCTTTATAAATGATCCTTTCAAAAAATTTAAAATGTCCCTATGCAAGAGAAAGACCCTTGAAAAATATTATTTCAGACAAAATTTCTAAAATAATTCCTTCACAAATGTTGAAAGAGCCAATTCTTGAGAAAAGATTGTTTCAAAAATATTGAAAATGTAACCTTTGAACTTTTTGAAAGGACACTTCCATGGGAAAAAGACCCAGCTTTTGTAAGTCACCCTTCAAAAATCTTGAAATTAACCAATCCCTTTAGAATTTTTATTTTTAGACCAAAAAAATATGAAATAATTCCTTTGAGCCTTGAATAAAAATCCCAATTCAAAACCTTGTCGAAAGAAATAAAACTTGAAAAAAAGACCAAAATAACACTTGCAAAAATACCAAACAAAGGCTTCCAAAGGAAATAATACTTAACACTTACTATGGGGATAAACAAATTAATAATGTTGTACTTAGCTAAAATGAAAGATACAAAACTTGGGTGTAAAAGTTGGCTAATAGTCTTGGTGATTCCTAGGGGTGGCATGCCTACTATGCCTAAGACTAGTTGCCTAAATCCTTCCATTGGGTATGTAGTCACACATATAGGCACCCAAAAATTACAAAACCCATAAGCTAGTTTATCACATGCATAAAGGTAAAGGCACACACCAAACAAGAGGAAGGAAACATACTTGTGCTATAAGGCACTTAGGAAACACAACAATAGACAAAATATAGACTAAATACACACACCTAAGATACTATTTAAAAACGATGCCCTACAAAGATTAATATCAAAACATTAGATGTATCCCATTTATAGGGATATGCAATTCTTCTCCATTCATCTTGGTCATTTGAAAGGAGTTGTTTTGCTTACACTTGCTAATGATGTAAGGGACACTCCACAAAGTGTTAAAATTTATATGTCTACCCAGTTTTGCTTTGTCTTCATCCCATTTTAGGACCTAGTCACCTTCCTTAAACACTCTTGCACTTGATCTTTTGTGAAAGGAATTCTTCATTAGTACTTGGTAGGGATCCATGGCCTTGTGTGCATTGTTTCTTACTTCTTGCAGTTGCATTACTTCTATGAATCTAACTTCCATTAGAGTATTTTCAAGTAGTTCAAACTACTATGCAACCTCTAGAGTAGGAATTTACTTAGATATGGACAACTTAGCCTCTCCCATAAATAATAACAAAGGTAGAATTACCAATTGCTCTCTTACAAGTAATCATGTCAGCCCATAAGGTTGTCCTCAACTTGTTATTCCATGCTTTGTGATTGTTTTCCAATGTCCTCTATATGATCTTGATGAGATTCTTGTTATTAGATTCAGCCAATCCATTACCTTGAGGGTAATAGTTGGATGAGGTACTCAAGTAAAATCCATTCCTATTTTCCCAACCAAAAATTTTAGTACTTATGAAAGTAAGTGCATTATCATAAATGATAACATAGGAAAATACAAACCTTGTTTTAATTTTCTCATAGACCTCCAAGATAGCATTTTCGCTTGCCTCCTTCAATACAATAGCCTCTACCCACCTTGTGAATTAGTTAGTAGTAGTCAATATTCATTTATATCAGAAACTCAATGCAGGGTTGATCACACCAATGAAATCAAAGGCCCATTACATAAAAGGTTGGTCTACTTGGATAGGATAGAATGGAAGGGCTATAAGTTTTTGTTTGCCTACAAATAAGGCACATGAGGACACATCTTATCCTAATGGGAATAGTCCTTAAAAATACTAGGCCAAAAGTAACCATCCCTAATTATCTTTGTAGCTATTGTTCAAAGAGATAAATGACCTCCCTCTACACCATTATGAAACATTTATAGTAGCATATCAAACTAATCACTATCAACACACCTAAATAGCACACCATTCACATATTTCTTAAAGTAAAAACCATCAACAAGATAGTAAGGAATGGTCTGCAATCTAAAATATCTCCTTTGAGACTTGTTCAAGCCATTGGAGCACCCATAATTTTGAAGAGAACTAATGATGTCTTGCATCCAGCTTTGAACTTTTATGTGATCATCTAGTTGGGTGTTAACTTGGTTGATCAAGACTTCCTCTTTTGGCTCTTAAAAATCTAAAGCTAAATGCTAACATAGCCCTTTTACTCTTACAAAATTTGTCACCTTAATATCCACATGCTACTCCATTACTTTGGTAATCAACCTAGCTCTTTTTTAATTAAGGTCTTTTCTTAGGAGAAACTCTTTGGTGCTAGGATGAGAAACCATGATATGTATCTTATTATTTGAAACTGTGTACCTAAACTTCTTTAATCCTCATAGCACAATTAGATCTTGTTTCTCAACAAATGTATACCTAACCTCATATTCTTCTAATCTTAGGCTGAAGAATGCAATGGTTTCTTTACCTCTTCATCATTATTTTTCATAAGCATAGATAAGATTGTATAATGGTTAGAAAAGGTATAGAGTATGAAAACTTTTGAAAGGTTTGGGTTTAAGATAGTAGTATATTTTGTAATTACTTTGCTTGATTGCCTCAAAAATACTCTTACCTTCCTTTTTCCAAGCAAAATCTTGGTTCTTCTTGAGCATGGATGTGATAGGCTTTACCAAAGTTGTAAATCTTGGAATAAACCTTATTATAAAGTTTATCTTCCCCAAGAATATTTGAATTCCTTTCTTGTGTTGAGGCAAAGACAAGCTAAGAATAACCTTAGTCCTCTCAGGGTCAATAGACAAGCCTTCTTTTGAAATAATATGACCCAATAACTTACCTTCACGGACAAAAAATATGCACTTTTTTGGATTAAGGGATATTTTATACTCCATACATTTCTCAAACACCTCCCTTAGATGTTTCATATGATCATTAACATCCTTCAAAAAAATAGTTATATCATCAAGGTATATAAGTAGAAACTTATTGATCAAACCTTTAAAATCCATGTTTGTTGCCCTCTGAAATGTAGCTCCAGCATTGGATAAACCAAAAAGCATCTTCTTATATGTAAATGTCCCCCATTTTGTAGTGAAATTTGTCTTGAAATTATCCTCTTCATTCACTAGTATTTAATTGTACCCTGAATAACCATCAAGAAGTGAAAAGTCTTGAGAACCTAAAATAACTTGTAGAATTTGTTCCATGGAAGGTAGTGGATAATGATCCTTGAGAGACACTCTATTAAGGTCTCAAAAATCCACATAAAGTTTGATCTCTCCATTCTTGTTTCAGACAAGTATAATATTAGCCACCCAAGTTGAGTGTTTGATAGGAAAGATAATCCTAAACTCAATCAATTTTGTGTGTTCTTTCCTTATGATTTCCTCAATCTTGGGATTGATAGGCCTTTGTTTTCACTTGACTAGTTTAGATCTAGGTTCTAACTTAATGGTGTGATGAGATAGACTTGGATAAAACCATTTCAAATCTTTATATTCCCAAGAAAATATGTCATGGAACTCTTTGCATAATTCAATAAAGGCCTACCTTTCAAACAGAGAACATATCTTATCAATTTTTAGAAGCTTGTCCTTCTAAAACATAGCTCTCTCATAGTTTTCTTATTTTGTTGACATGATCACTCTTTATTTCTTATTTTTATCATCTTCATTGAAAACACTCTCCAAAGTAATCAGCCCCTTAGGTATATTTTTTGTCTTTAGCTGAATAACTTGTTCTTCATATTGATCATGCAATCTCTTTTGGTTCCTCAAGGAGAATCCTACCTCATTTTGTAAGAAGTGTGAAATATGTTGATCACTTTCAAACACCTAACATGACACTTAATTATCTAGAATATAAGTTCTCACAATAACCTTGATATGAGACTAATCTTTTTCCTTTCCTACATCAACAACTGCATCAAACTGTGCTCCTATGGTAGCCAATATATCAGCATGTTTATTTGAATCCCTTAGTATGGGTAATATGTTAAAGGCATCAAAGTCTTCAAGTAGGTATCATACCCTATACTTGTAGGATTTAATCAAGGGATTATTGGCTATAGCTTTATTTCTCACTTGGTATATGACCAGCTCATTATCCCCATAAACCTTTAATTTCTTGATCCCTCTCTTCTTTGCCCATTGGAGGTGATGAACTAGACCTTCATATTCTACCACATTATAGGTGTAGCTAAAGTGGAATATATATGAGGAGTATTATTGATTTATTGATGGATAAACTAACATAACACTAGATCCTACACCTACTTTTCTTCTTGAGCCATCAAAAAACATTTCCCATATCCCTTCAAGTCTATAATCTTCATTAGTGAGTGAAGGAATTGAAACATCATTTTCATGCATACAATAAACTCTCAAATATATTTCTTCTATGAATGTGTATGGGTCAATTTCATGAATTTCATTGTTGTATTCGTCAAAGGAAAGATAAGAAATACCTTCAAAGGGGGAGGATTATTCACCATCCATGACACCTTATTCTTCCTTACTAACTAGACAATTCTAACTTGAATTTATCTCCATGTATGGCTCAATATGAAACCTTGATAAGGGTTATTTCATTTTAGTCACCTTCATTCCATATCTTATTTTAAATTATATAAAATACTAATCAGTAGAAAGGTACCTTCCTATATTAGCCATGAAGTCCTTTGACAAACAGATAGCAAAATGAGTTGGAAGGTCTACCACGATAATGGGGAAACTTGGGCAATCCTGTAGAAATACTTTCAGACCTTTGAATAATCCTAATATATTTTTTGAAGTCCCATCAAGCTATAATACACCTTTACTATGTGGTTCATACTTCAATTCTAACTTATTAGCCACCACCTTAGGCATGACCTTGGTACTAGTTCCACTATCTACAATACAATTGTGAACAAAATTATCTCCCATAATGAGTGTGAAGTATAAGTGTGGAGGAGTTTTAGATTTTATGGAGGGATCTAAGACATGATTTGGATTATTTTTAAGGGCTAAACTATTGTGTTTTGAAGTTTGGGGGCTTACATGGATGCTCGTGTGTTATTCTTATAAAAGATCCTTTTGACCAGACATATGCAAGACTTTCCAAAGAGTTATGATTTTCTTGGTATTCTTAAAAGAATGAATAATTTTTATAGGGGGAATATTTGTCTTTTATTACATTATTTAATGTAGAGATGGAGTCTTAACCTGATGCATTTTATGCTAGACAACCCTGGTCACATTCTAACTTTGCTAAGGAGCATGACTGGTAATAGGTATTACATCAGGATTCTAACTTTTTGGCCTTGGAGAGGCATTTATTGGAGTCACGTGTACTCTTGAAACATCTCCTAGAGCTCTCTTCTTGTATCTTGTATTGGATACAATTGATGTGCTTTGATTCAACACATAATATTCCTTCACTTGAAAGTTTATCATAACTACACTCTGGCTGCTACCTTCTCCATGAATATCCATTTGCATGAGATTCACTTCTTCTGATGTCACATTATGAGTAGATTCTTCTTGTGACACCAAATCTTGGTCGTCTTCTCTACCATCATACATAAATTGATCCCGAAGTTATCCTCATTGGTCTAAATGATCCTCCCCTTGGACCAGATTAGCATACACTAGAACAACAACCTTTGTGGAAGGAGTAGAATTATGATTATAGGCATTGGTATTCCTATTGAGACCTTGTTGACCTTGTCCACTTCCTTGGTATTTGTATTAGAGTGGAGCTCTGTATCCTTCTTGAGGACAATATTGAGGGTTAAGTGAAGCACTTGCTTGGAACTAAGCTTGATTGAGCCAAATGCATAATGAGTAAGTTTATTCAACTTTGTCCATAGCATTATCCACCTTCTTGAAAAAGGTTCTTAGATTGACATTTTTTTTAGGAATTTGTGCTACGCTTGGATCTTCAACTAAACTATGAGACAACAAAGGCATGGAAACTCTTGGAGGTAGCTTTCCAGCTTGTATCAAGCTATTCTCAGCTTTAATAACTATCTCATATGCATTTGGCAAAGCAGATCCTTGCATTAACTACAATATTACTACCACATCAGTACTAATAGCCTTGAGATAAGTGGGAAACACAAAGCTAGGAGGAGGTCTCATGATAGGTGGCAACCTATGCCATGTCCTTTGAAATGTTTCATTAAAATCTCCCATAGATTCGTTAGGACCTCTATTTATCACATTCAGCTGGTGGAATATCAAAATATGGTCACTCTTATTCTCAAATCTAGTTACCAACAATTCCCCAAAGCCATCCAAACTTGTAATGCAACCAACTTCCAAAGTCCTATACCAGTCATGTGTTTTTCCTTTTAGATACATATCAGGTAATCTAATGGCTACATTAGCTTACGTGACATTATGGAAGTTACAAGAATTTTAAATGTCCATTACATACTCAGATGGAGTAGTAGAACCATCTCCATTGAAACTAGGGAGAATCTTGGTAGCATTGGGAGGAATAGGGTAATATGTAGGAAGGTCAATTGGGTTTTGGGTTTTGAAGGTTAGGAAAGGTTATTGTCTATCCACTTCTCTAGTTTCCTCTTGATCTCTTATCTCTTCAACTTCCTTAACTTGTTCTCCAAAACCTCCTCGTCCATGATCTCTAAGTGTTAGGAATGGTTCAAGGCATTGTTATTCAAGAAGTGCTTTAGCTAGAGGGGCTTGATCAAAAATCCTAGATGACCAAGTGAGGACCATGAAGTATAACATGGAAAACATCATCTAAAACTAGAGATTATAAACTTTTAGAGTTGATAAATGCTATATTAAGAATATTTCTACAACCTTAGAATTGTCAAGACCAACATTCACCTTGAGATGTAAATAATTAGGACCAGCTATCCCATTAGGTGCGCCAAAACTGTTGTCTCCAAATCTTGCACCCTAGAAGAGAGAGTTCAAGTCTCTTTTAGATTTAGGAAACATTGGAACATTTCAAGGCATGTGGGTATACTTATAGAGTAAGTAAACCTCTAGATACATTCAGGGAGCTAGCCCTTTAAATCTAGAGGTGCATTTCCTATATAAGCTTACCCACGTGCCTAAAAATGTTCCAATGTTTCCCAAATCTAGAAGAGACTTGAACACTCTATTTTAGGGTTCAAGATTTGGAGATAACAATTTGAATAAGGACATCATAAAAACATGAAATAAAATGGAAGGTCATAAAGAACAGGAAATTTTTTAATAGAATTGAAAAACATGCAAGTTATTCTATAATGTGAATGATAACACCACCAAATCATTATTGAATTAGTGAATTGATTTATTTTTATGTTATATCTCTTACAAGTTTATCTTTTAAAGTAGTTATACTAAATGATAATAATTAAAATAATACTATGCTATAACATTATATGTTTATAGTTTATTATATTAATAATGTATTAAATAACATACAAGATGTAATTTTTTGGATTATTAAAACATGTTTTAGTAAATCATGGTTTTGTAAAATGTAAGAGTTAAAATTGGTAGTTGTATGTCACTTGAAATCCATGACTATTGCCCACATTTTTCCATTTATTCACATAATGGTGAGCAATAATAGTCATAGAATTCTTACACATGTGATAGTATATAATGAGATTGTGTTCCTTCATGCAATGTGGAAATGTGTTGTGCAGAGAGGATGGCAAGGCAATATAAAATAGGCAAGTGATGAAACATTTCACAATGCGATATGTGGTGATGGTGAGGTAAAATTACAAGGTATTTCATGTGATATTAGACACCATAAATCCCTCATCATACACCACACATGGATTCAAGATAGTTTTTTTATTTACATGGCTTCTACATATTACAAATGTGCACCTAGATCATAATGTTGCAACAAATTCAATTGGCTATTTTATATTGTTAAGGGGGGCTGAGGACATCATGAATTCTAATTTAATTATGACAGGACACCACATATAATGAGGGGCTTGAATCCACATGATAATATTATTTATGTGTGGATAAGACATTATAAAATGGCATGCCAATGTAATAACATACCATAATGATACATGCTAATTATATCAAATTAAGGTGGTCACATCTTTGATTGATTGTATCTATTAAAAAGGGTGGAAGAGGGCCTCACAAGATCTGATTTGATTGTGGTAGGTTTCCACAACCCTCTTTGTATTTATTTGGTGAAAGGAAGAAAGGAACAATTTTTAGGATGAACACAAACATAACAAATTTTGTGTAGTTTGTTGGATAATGGTCGAACTATCCACCAATTTATGGATGTACTCTCCAAGCACTATGGCAAGTAGATCCTCCTCTCACATAGACTTTCAATGACATGAATATCCATTTACACTCAAATAGGGTTTCCAATTTTCACTTTAGTTATTTTTTGCACTAGAACTATTATAGATAAGCCAAGTATTGTAATCATCTCAACACAAAATAATAACACAAGATTTTACATATAATAAGACATTTTTAATCGATGTTTGGTTGAAGAAAAGGAAGAAATATATAGCTTACCACAACATCAAGTTTCTTTGTTATCGCACATATTTATCGCACAAGTGGCAATTACTTTTTTGCCCTGGTGCACTCTGATTTAAACATGGGTGAATAAATTATGAATGTTTAAGCCATTTGAGACTCCACTCGAGCTTAGGAAGGTTGTGAGGGAATAAACATTCTAGGAGAAGGTTGAGTATACATTAGTGTCACTAGGAAAGCACACTAAAGGATTTAAAAGTTGAAAATGAGTATGGGAATGAGATAAAAGGTTCTTAGAGAGCGATAAAATGGAATTAAGGATCTAACACTCATCACCTCTTTAATTCCTCTCAAACCCTTTCATATTCCTTAGATCCTTTAACAACTTGACAAGTATCAAGGTCTTATTTACCATGATCTCTGACTGGGTAGCATGACTATATCAACTTGGTCCATGGCTCAAAACTACAACTGCCACTTAGATAGCCTTTATTTTCCCTAGGATTTGACAACCCTCTTAGCCCAAGAGGTGCAGGAACTAGCAAGGGTTATGCTCTCTACTTTCATTCATTTTGAGCATTCCTAAGCCATACCAAAAATGATAGGCAATGATTGCACTCCTCCACATGCCTTCCTCCCATCGAGCTAGAAACTTGTGCACTCTCCCATCTTGAGAAACCTTGTGATCAATGAGTCATCAGCACACATCATATTATAACCCATATGTTAGATGTCTCTGTCCTAATATACATTTACCTTCTAGCAGGATCCACATCACCTTCTAGCAGGATTTGACCATCTTTCCATCTTATATCCACTTGATTATAGGCTCAAAACTGTGGGTACCACTTGGCAAGCCTTCATTCACCTTGGGGTCTAACTACCCTACCAACATAGGGGGGTCTTGAATTGGAAAGGACCATGTGCTCTCCTTTTGTTGGTTCTGCACATTCTCAAGCACTGCCAAAATTGGTAGGCCAGGACTATGCTTCTCCACATACCTTTCTCTCCTTAATTATGATCCTTATGCAGTCTACCACACTAGGAAACCTCAGGACTAATGGGGGGTCACTGCACATCATGTTGTAGACCCACGATTCAAATTTACCATCCCCACTCTCTATTCACCACGTGGAAAAAAATTATTCATTGCGGGGTCCACATTGCCTTCTTTACTTTGCTTGACAAGTGTTAGGCTCTTATTTGTGGGGAACTTTGACTGGCTTGCAAACGTATATCCACTTGGTGATCAGTTTATGGGATATCCATATTATACACTTGAAAGGAAAACACTTCAATGGGCAATATACTCTAGAAATAAAAAAGAAATGATTCATAAATTCTTTCCAAAGTTCCTTGCACCCTCAGAGCAACTTTTAGTTTAATAAGAAAACTCATTAACAATGGTGAAATATACTTCAACTTTAACAAATTTATTAGTTAAGTTGTATATATTTTTCACAAAGCCATTAATTAAAAATATTTTTAAGTATTTGAGAGAAACTTTGTGTGATATCAATATAGGAAGTCAAGCTTAAAGTGAAATGTTGGATATATAAACTTGCCATTATATGCATTTAATATTTGCAGGCATTTTTAATATTTATTTTCATTTAATAGTTAATATTGTTAATTTATTTGATGTATTATGATAATTCATTATATTTGATGTATTAAAATACTTCATTATATTTGATGCGTTAGGAACCTTCCAGATGAAGTTAGAAATAATCTATAAATAAATGGATTGAGGTCAATTGACAGAACTATGAAATAAAGAAAGAAAGCCGGGAGAAAAACGAAAAGCCAAGCAAGAAATGAGTTGCAGCAATATATATTTTAAAAGAAGTTTTTAACAAAGTTATTTTGTGAATGCATGTGTGAGAGATTTGCTTACAAATCTGTGAGCAGTTTCAAAATTTGATATTATAAGAATACCTTAACCCTCCAATTGTCGATGGCCACAATGGAGATGTTTTCATCAACCACAAATCGTTACAGCATTTACTTAATCAATGCCCTGGCGTTCTTCGCTGTCTGCATGTTCTTTAACTATCTCTCAGGTGTTAACTAGTTATTTTCGCCTCTTTGCATTTGTAATTAAACTTTCGTTAACCTTTTAACGAATATATAGTCAACATTATGTTCAAACAGTTGAACTTGGGCAGTTATGCTTTGTATTATCCTAAATGAATAGACGCACGGTTGCCAACAATGAAAAATTATCCATGTGTAATATCTTATATGAATATATGTAGGTTTGTCAACAAATAAAAATCCATACTCGTTTGGAGCATCGAATCTGACAAGTGACGATATGAAATCAGGCTATACAAATCGCTGGCTCATGGATGTCGGTAGGTGGAATTGCCTTTCTCACAAATAGGCATATAGTAAATTCGATAATGTTTGGCTTTCCTTATATGTGCAGCTGTACCTGAGCAGACAGGGGAAGCCTGCTCGAAAGAAGATATAGAAGTGTATCAAGGCCCCACCACTCCGATGCCCAACGGCATACCCACATACACCGTACAAATCCTGAACGTGTGCGTGACAGGCTGTCCAATACAAGGAATCCGTCTCACTTGCGGATGGTTCAGCTCAGCCCTAATGATAGATCCCAAATTATTCAAGCGCTTGAAATACAACGACTGTTTGGTAGGCGATGGGCAGCCGCTAAAGGCAGGTGGCTCCATATCCTTCCAGTATGCCAACACTTATTCATATCCACTAGCAGTGGCTTCGGTCGACTGTCCTTGACTAGTAAGCAATTGTGTAATTAGGAGTATGGAACCAGTGTCAATTGCTTGACTCCAGTGTTGATTTTTAGTAGTTATTAGTTGTTAAATTTTTACTTCTG
This sequence comes from Torreya grandis, assembly GCA_037957365.1. Classification (NCBI taxonomy): domain Eukaryota; kingdom Viridiplantae; phylum Streptophyta; class Pinopsida; order Cupressales; family Taxaceae; genus Torreya; species Torreya grandis. The sequence goes on from JARHVA010007436.1 coordinate 442,777, forward strand.
TAATATATTCGATGAATAAAATAGTTATAGTTCTCCTTTCATGCTCCATTCCTATTGATTCTTCCATCCTTTGAATTCTGTGTTAGTTTTTAGATTTCGTATTTATTCTTCGTTCCTATCAATTTTTATATAGTTTTTTGATTCGTCTATTTAAACAGATCATCGTTTTTATTTATGATTAGAAGAAAATGCTTATAAAATATATGGACTTTTTGTTTGAAGATCTATATAATGATTTATGGAATGAGTTTTTATTTATATAAATAAAGATTTTTTATAAAAATTTTAAATAATTATTTAATTTTTATTTGAAAAAAAATTATTATAATTTTTTAAAAGATAAAAAAATAATAAAATTTTAAAAATATTAATAATAAAAAAAATTAAAATAAAAAATAAGAAATGAAAATTAAAAAATAAATTGAAAACATGAAATAATAGAGTCAAAACAAAAAAGAAAAAGAAAAAAAAAAAAAAAAAACACACATATATAAATATAATAAGACAGTAAATCAATTAATTTCATTATTTTAAAACATAAATGTAGAATAAATTATTATTAGACCTGAGTAACATATTTCAAATATTTAGAAAAATGCAGTTTAAATCATTACGAATGAATTAATATTTGTCTTTCTACTTTTTTTGAAAATAATTGTAAAGTTATTATCATCATTTATAATTACAATTTATTATTATTAATTATTTGAAATTTGAAATTTTTTAAAAAAATAATTAAAAAAATCAACTATAAAATAATTGATAGAAATAAATTAATTATTAAACTGAAATTAGATATACAATAATCAAAATAATAACTCCGTTTGACTATTAAACCTAGTTCATTTTTGAAAAAAAAATCAACCCAACAAAAATTCAAGAATTTAGAATAACATAAGAAACATTTTTCCTAAATTATTATGGGTTAATGAAATGTAAGAAAATTAATATTAAATATTTTTAGCAGATTTTGGTATAACACAATAAAGTTAATCATGGATTAATAATATAAAAATTAAAATTTCGGGAGATTTTGGTTTCACCAAACAAAGTTAGTTATGGATTAACAATATTAAAAGAGAAAGATGTATGTTATTGTTGTGAATTTCAAATTGATAAAAAATTTCGATGGAAACCAATACGTACTGTATTTTTATGTTATAATTTATTATACATTATAATATATATTATTACTTTTTATAATTATATGTACTATATTCAGAATATTAATATTAATATTATATATAATTAGTATATATATTTTAAATAAATTAATGTAAAATATATTAATATATATTAATTTAAGTTATTTATATCTTGAAAATAATATCTATAAATATATTTTACATAAATTTTTTTATGTATGTTACTAACAATTGCTGTGACTTAAAATGAAAGTAAATATTTATTGTTTATAAAAATATTTAATATAAATATATAATACAATTTTAAAATGAGAAACAGAGATCCTTACAGTAATTATTATGATCTATTTGGTAAAATCTATATATTACTTTTAAATTATGAATTAATTATAATTATCTATATAGTATTTATTTATTATCATGTAGTGATATTTTTTATGATAATAAATTTTTAAAATTTATGATTTCTTATAAATATGATGTGATATGATGTTATCGTATTAATTATAATTATATGTATATTATCTATGACATGGTAATAGCATCGTAAAATGTATATATTACCTATAAATTAATTATGATTATCTATATTTATTTATTATGGTGTGATATTTTTTTATGTGTATATATATCATTGTTGTTCTTATTTATAAATATGATGGGTAAAATATATATATTCCTTATAAATTACAATTTTATTGTTATTATTATTTATAAATATGATGTGACAAAAATTATATATTGCCTATAAATTAGTTATGATTATCTATATATATTAATTATTTTGATTTACTTTACATTTTTTTTTTTTTTTAAATTTTGAATTTGTTTGTATTTATATATTTTATTATTTTTAAAACGGTTATGTTTATTAATTTTTTAAAATTTAATTTTGTCAAAATAATTAAATTGTTTTATTTTTTTATGTTGTTGGATTTTAAATAATTAACTACTAATATTCTTGTGCCATTACATTTTAAATATGAATTTAATAATTATTGGTCGAAATAAAAAATAATAATAATTAAATTATTTTATTTTGAGGTAAATGAAATTACTATAACAATAAATATAATTTAGCCACCTTATATTCCATAGTAAATATATAATTAATTTTTTTTAAAGTAAATAAAATTTACTACAGTAAAATAATAATACACCATCATTTTTATTAAATAATTATGATCCAAATAAAGTAATTAAATAAAAGTGGGTATTGATTTTTTTAATAATGGTAGATATAAAATAATTAAATGTTAATACACTCATGACATTATATAAAATTACCTCATGGATGCGGCTCTAGAACATGTATGTATTGATGTAATTATTATTAATTTTTTTCAAAAACCCTAGTAAACTTTTTAACGTGACTGGCGGCATTGGCTAGTATGTATTGATGTAATTATTATGAGAGTATTATTAGTTTAATACATTTATTTTTAAATAATATTTTTTTAAAATTTTATAATATTATATAAAGATATATAAAATATAATATAAAATAATTATCCACTAATGATATTATATTATTGTAAATAATAGTAAACTGTTTATTGAAAAATTGTTAGCTTCCAAACTTTTTAGATCTCCATGTAAATGAGTGAAATATATTATTCCCATCCTTTTGTGATTATGGTTTTGACTAGGGCATCAGTTACTTTTCCTTGTTTTACAGTATCAACACATAAGGAAGGATCAATTTTAGCTAAGGAGAGTTGAAACATGGGGATATGGTGCGATAGGAGCAAACTGTGGAGTCATCAATGAAGTAATATGGGTGGAGGGAATAGGATTATCTATTGACTGGTATGGTTTTGGTAGTCTTGGGTATGTGAAAAGGTAGCTCTGAAGTCATAAGTTAGAAATCAATCCTTAAAAAATGGTAAGTTGATTAGCTAGGGTTTCTAAAGGGCCTATGTTTTCTCTTTTAGATCAGATAATGATTTCTTCAAATAAATCTATGATTTTAAATTTTGAAAATAAAACATTAGAGGAGATTCTAGAAGGTGACGATTGGTTTGTAGAGAGGGGTCTAGTCTGTGATTTTGACAAGTTCTGGCCATCTCTTTACTTTCTACACTAGTGGCTTTAGAAATATTGGAGACTAATGTTGGAAGGCACTATGTAATTCTATCCAGGCGCTAAAGTTTTTTTATTATGCATTTTGATTATTTGGTGGATCATGAAAATTTTTTTTAGACTAAAAATTTGACCTGTGAAAAACACCTTATGCTCCTAAAACCCTAGAATCCTAATTTTAACCCTTAGATAGAAAATCATTCTCTACATCCTATATGGGTGAGACTACCATATCCTTTACTTTGGTTTTGGTCTAAAACTAGTATTTTTATTATTAGATCTACACTAGGTGATTTGTTGTAAATTGATTCTTGTCATTTGAATTTATCTAAGACTACATTTTCCAAGATTTTGGTGTGTTTAGACATCTCTCAATCTCTTCTTGATTGGATTGAGCTAAAAGTAATATAAATGTGTTGTTCTCAAACCCTTAATTTTTAGAGAATCCCTTTCAGATGCTAAAATTGTTTTCAGATTTGTCATCTTTCTACCCCTACTAAAAATATAAGTGTAAATTAAAATCTTCTTGGGGAAATGAGGCTAATGAGGATAATCTTTCTATTTATGGAATAAGAGTCCTGATCTGTCTTTAAGATTGGTTTCAGAGAATTTTTTGGCTAAAAATTTGGATAAGGTTGGTTCATTATTAAAACCACCTCAGAATGTTGAGTTAGTTAATTTTAGTGGTAAAATTGTAAATAAGAGTGGAGTTTTAGAGGTAAAACAAAGGAAAGAAGTGGTATGTTAATTTTATATTCAAAAAAATTGGGTAGTAATGAAGAATAATGAAATATGGTTAGAAGTAGGAAAAAAGGTCATCTTATTCCTAGCTCTCTGCCCAAGATTATTAGTTTTCTTTGTAGAATTAAGAATGATGAGAAAAGTAGTTATGGATATTTTGTTAGATTTGTTTTATTGTTAAAGGTGAATTATTTTTTATACTATGAATTTGTTGGTTCCATTGGAAATAGATGGTTATACACCTTGATGGTTAGAACATTAATCTAGACCAATTTTGTTATTCTGATAATTATGTTTATTGGGATAGGGATTTTTTTAACCCTAACATCAATCTAAAAAAAATATTCAACTAATTATTTTTTATGACATCATTATATATAATTATTATGAGTAATAATAATATTTTATATTTGCAATTAGTTTCTTTCTTGCTGATAGAGGAGTCTCATTAGACTTTCAGTGTTTTATCCTTCCCTCCTTTATAAAAGAATATGCCCTTTTCAAAACATGACCTTTACCAATAGTATAAAAAAATATTAACATTATATATATATATATATATATATATATATATATATATATATATATATATATATATATATATATATATATATTTGAAATAATATTTATTTAATAACATTTAAAAAAAATATGTAATATATAATAGAAAATAATTACCATGTAAGATTATTATATTATTTTTTATAATAATTAACTAATAACTTTTTAATTTAATTGTCAACTACAGTTAAAGGT
>JARHVA010007436.1:460000-545000 GCA_037957365.1 Torreya grandis
ACTGTATTTTTCGTGGATACAAAAATAATATTTGGAGAACATGAAGAATATATTAGACTCTTGATATTGCACACTTATAGCCTATGTCAAAATTAGATATGCTTACATAGATTAAAACCAAGATAAGTATTATTTATATTTGGTCTTTCAATAATTGAGCATTATTAAAATTTGATACTTTATATATTTAGCATATATCATTTTTTAAGTCATAATATTCATTTATCAGAGTATTAATAAATTAGATTACTATATAATAGTTTAGCACCATTGTGTTTAGGTCATTCTATCTTTTAACCCTATCCCATACTTCTATATATAAGGTTAAATGATTATTTTTATTGATTTCATGATGTTAAAATGTAATGTACTATCTCATTTGTATTTTATAAGTTGGATTTTAATTTATTATGTGCTTTGTCATCTTGATTAATTATTTTAACTACTAAAATCAAATTAGACCATTACGTTATAAATCATATTTATGAATGATAATGAGAATGTTGTGTATGTGTGCTACATTTTTTGCATTTGTATTTTGGCAACGATCTTATCATTTTAGAAATAAGAATAGACTCCACTATGGTAAGTCATTCACATACCCATTGGAGTGATATGATGAGATCTTCATTTGAATTATAAGACATAAATTTGTGTGACTATTTTTTAGACATAGTTTAAATGAAATCAAACCATTGTAAAATGACTTGTTGATGGAAAATTCTTACATTGAATGAGATGCAATCCTTCTATGGTTTTGTCATTTGGTGCAAAAACCAACTATTAACTGTTTGGTTAAGAATTCAAATTTGTGAAATCTAAGATAATTTATTTTTTCCATAGATTTTATGCATTATTTATGGGACATCTCCCTTAATACAAATTAGCTAAACTAAGACTTATTTTTATTCCACATGAACTATTAATTAACAATAGTGGCCTTGTTTTGTTTTTTACATAGATTAGTTAAAATTAACTAGACATGAATCACTTTATATTAGGGTGATGAAATATTATAAATCAATTGTAAAATTTAGTATGACATTTCGATGTAGGAATAATTATATTATTTGGTAGAACATTGTGTTTGTGATTTGATCACCCATGATGGAGTTTATTTTATAAAATTATCTGCTATTATCACGCATGTGTAGTTAGTGCATGTGTTATGAATGAGCATAGTATTTACCCTGTGTATGCTTATGTATTTTTTTATGAACATGTTGATGTATGCTACCTTTGTGTGTATGTTGATTGATTATAAATTGTGTTATGTTAATTGCATATACTCCTATGTTTATGAATATGGTATTCCTTGATGGGTGAAAAATGTTCTTGATTTTACATTTGTATACAACTCTTTAATGTATGACTATTATTTTGAATGTGTATTCGATTTGTATGAGTGAATGGACCATGAATTAATTATGAATGATTATTCTCTATGTGTTAATTTCATGGATTATTTCTCTCAGTGATTAGGATCTAATTCTATGTTGAGAACATGCATGCAAATTTTTTTTTTGTAAATGAGTAATTGTGAAATGTGATTGTTTAACTCAATCATTATAAATAATATTATATGGAATGATTGCTTGGTGTCCCATGTGGATGTTTTCTCTATGAGGTTAAATTATTAAAATGAGACTTATGATAATTTAATTTTTAAATTTCCCATAGGTATGACAAATGTTCACTTTATATGAAATAGTGACTACAATGATGGACTATTGCTTGACTACTACAATTCCTATGTGCAATGGATGTTTTAATTTTATGATATGTTCATTGAAATGATGGATTATTGATTGAATATTTCAATTCTCGTGTGTGATGGATGTTTCCATTATATGAGATGGTCATTGAAATGATAGAATAATAATTATTCAAAATTTTCCAACATGTGATGGATGTTTTCTTTATACGAGATGGATAATGAAATGATGAACTATTCCTTGAATAGTTCAATTTACAATACAAGTATTTTATTATGATATTTCCTTATTGAAATGATAGAATATTGATTGGATATTTCAATTACCATGCATGATGGATGGTTGCTTAAATTATGTTCCTCTTTGGGTACTAATTTTATGCATGAAGGAGAAGAAATGTTAGAATAACATAGATTATTAATCATTAATGAAATATCAGGTTTTTAATAAATCACTACTATTTTAGGTTAATTATTATACTCATGTCCTAAAATATATGAATTTAACATAACAATTAATATACAAATCCATTATTATAGGACACAAGTCTAATGAATAACCTAAAATCATACTAAGTTATAAAATCATGACTATTTTCTTAATCATGAATTAATTAATGATATTCTAACATCCCCCCTTATTTAATCATGGTCTAAAGTTAATAATAAAAATTAAATGCCTCAAATTTGTCCCATGAAAGAGATGTGGTGAAGACATTTCCATCTTTTTGTTTTTTTGGGAAAAAATGGTGTTGAACATTATGTTTTTAAACTTTTTGCATACTAAAAGTACCATTACCTCGACATGAATTTTACACTCATGAAATAATAGGTTGTGAATAGTATTAATAACACCTTCAATGTAACAATACAAGATGATAGGCTTATTTTATGGTACTCCCAATCCTTCCAGTATATAATTTAACCATATCGCATCACAAATAGCTCCCCCTACAGCATGAATTTGTGATTTAGTGGAAGATCAAGAAAGAATGTTTAATTTTTTTCTTCCTACATGAAATATGAATAGATCCTAGAAATAACACATCCATAATTATATTTTATTTCATCAATATTACTTGCATGATAAGAGTTTTAAAAGAATGTCAATAAGAAATGATCATTACTATTGTATTTCAGGGCATAGTTCATTGTACCCATTATGTATCTCATTATTTTATTTAATATATTTTTATTAAAAATATTTGAATTCAACCTGAACTTTGAGAGATAGATGACAGCATAGATAATGTCTGGTCTAATACATGTCAAGTAAATGAGACTCTAAATCAACTGTCAATAGAGATTTATATTTACTTTTGGTGATAGATCTACAAAAGATAAATAAATACTTCTCTCCATTAGTGTAGAAGTAGGTTTATAATCCATCATCTAAAATTTCTTGAGAATTTCATATTAATATATTTTATTTGGGACACAATTATTTGCTACTTCATTTTCCATACTTCCACTTCAATAACATACTATATAACCTTGAGATCTAGGTTATGGAATGAATTTTTGAGGTCTTTATTCATTGAATAAATCATGTTCATTAATATTTTAATGATGAATAGATCATCAAAACACACACACACACACACACACACACACACACACACACACACACACACACACACACACACACACACACACACACACACACACACACACACACACACACACACACACACACACACACACACACACACACACACACACACACACACACACACACACACACACACACACATCACCATCACTCCTCGTCCTTGGTATTTAAGTTCTATATATTTGGATAATAATGAATTATCTAGAATCCAAGTTCAAGGAGATGTGTATAATTCATTATATATTGATCTTGGGGATTTTTATTCAGATCATACAATGATAAATAAGTCTACACTTTTTCCTTCCTTACCAAGTGTGACATAACGTTTTCGTGGTGACATGCATAATGATTCTTGTAGATATCCATTTAGAAAGAAAAATTTCACACTCATTTGGTGTACATTCCATCCAAAGTCTGAAACAAGATAAAATATCATTCTTATAGTCTTTATCTTATCAATGGGAGAAAAAATATTCTCATAATAAATTATTTACCTTTGAGCATACCCTTTTCTATGATCCTTGCCTTATTCTTTTCAATACTTTCATATACTTTTTAAAGGAAAAAAAAAATTACAACTAATTGGATTTTTCTCAGGTGGAAGATATAGAAGTTGTCATGTGTTATATGTCATCCATTATTGATATTATTTATTTATGGCATCTTTAAAAGATTTTTACTCTAGGGATTCTTGAACTTTAGAGGCATCAATTGATTCAAAAATGATGTTCCTTAGCTCCAAGTTGTCTTCTTCTCCAGACATGATATGATCTCTTGGTCTAGTGGTAGATTTGTCTATAAATCCATCAATCTATAATCTCAAACCATAATTTAATACAATTTAGGCACACATTAATTTTTTCCTCTATGTGTTGAAACTATAGTATTTAAATGGTAATCATAATTGTGCCATCATCATTGTCATCATTATTGATTTTATCATCTAAAAGTATACTTTTTTATTTAGGTGATGAAAGGAGAGTGGATTTACCTTTATCATCAAATTAAACATCCTTGATTATGTATTTTTTAATTATTTCTAGATTCATAACTTTATAAGCCATTGATTATTAAATATAGCCTAAAAACATGTATGGATTGTATTTTTTATCCAATTCATTTTTATAGTTTTTAAGAGCATACATGTATGATTACAATCCATGATCTATTGATGGTTTATTCCCTATGTGTGACTATTGTGTAGTCAACCCATTAAGAGCTACATTAAGTGCCATGTTTAATAGAGAGACATTTTTACATATTGTATCAACCCAATATGTACATGCCAAACCTAGATCTTAAATCATGTAACACACAATTTCCATTATAGTGTGATTAAAACTTTGTAAAAAACATTACATTATGGAGTATAAGGTGGAGTCCTTTTTTGGTTTATAACATGTTATTCAAATAAGATGAAAATTATTTAATGGTATATTACACCACTCATCGATCTGAGTGTATAAATTTGATTTTAAAACCAATTTTAATTTTATAGTGACTCTGAATTATTTAAAAATGTTGAAGGCTTGTTACTTTGCCTTTAATCATGATACTAAAAAAAAATTGTGAGTGGTCATAAACAAAGAGATAGAAATAATGAAACCCATGGTGACTAGTTATCATTTCTTTGCATAGATTAGTATGCATAAAATTTATTTTTATATAATATTTTTATGTTAATTTTATAAATTATTATCTATGTTTTTTTTGGGCTAGATAATTAGGATATATATTTATATTGATTTTCAATATAAATAGTCCTCTCACCATATTATTATGGCTTAGTTTAACTAGGTTTTCAAAACATACATGTTCTTATCTTTGATATCACAAATTTAGTTATGTTTAAATTATTTTAAATAAGTGTCTAATTTTTATTTTGAATAAAGGCAAGTTGTAAAATTAAGCCAAATATAGATGCTCATGAAATAAATTAAGGGAGTTTTAATTATATTTAATGAGATGTTGGAAGCATGGAGGGGGGGGGGGGTGAATCAGCCTTCAAAAACATTCAATCATTTACATCCACTCATCTATGATATATGAAATTAACATAAAGATATAGCAATGCATTATGAACGAATCACATGAGCATGAAATAAGATAACACAACACATATGTGGGAAACCATTATGGGAAATAAAACCCATTGAAACAAAGCTTGGAAAAAATTCAATATAAGAAAATGTATCAAATTATATGAGAATGAACCCATCATGGAGCACCAATCCCAAATTTATCAAGCACCCACTTGACTTTAGCAAGTACCCACCTACTAAGAAGTTATAACCCCCTCTGACCAAGCACCAACTCAGTCAAAAGACACTTCTATAAGCACCAACCTGAAAGGAAACTCTAGTTACCTCTTTACCAAGCAAAAATAAAACCAAGAAAAATTCTAAAAGCACCAACATGTAAGGAAGATTTAATTCCCTCTTTGACTAAGCACCAACTTAGCCAATCACAGTTCTTTATTCTATTATTACACTTAGCTATCTATATCTTATATCTAATATCACACATACAAAACACATATATTATGAAAATATGATACCTTTTAAATATAAAAGTATCACTCATTTATCTATAGTCCATTTCATCTCTCTCAAAATTACCTCTAGGCTTCGTCGCTGAACTAGCCCTTTTCAAGAATGAATAGGTCAAGTGACCTTGATATTCAACAACAAAATACCTATGTGATCTTCATAAAATGATTTTATAATATATCCTTAACTTTTGAAACATGTTACCAAACCTCTTAAATCTCATTGATTTATCAATCCATTTTCTTCCTCTAAGATTAGTAAAATAAGCCTAAAACTGCCTTGTATATATACCATTCCTTGTTTATATACCACTTAGTTGGCCACACATGCTTAACCTCTTAGGTAAACCATATAATAAGTCTTGGGACATGAAATAAATAATATTAAAATGAATTTTGAGTCCCTTTTGTCTATCATGACTTAATTAGGCCTCATTTCACTTTTAGATCTTATGGAGACCTAATTGCATGAAATCTATCCAATAATATGTTACCATTTGATCCATTTGAAAATTTTACACCTCTATACATGGAACAAACATTTAAATAAACATAAAAATATACCTTATCCAACATCATATAAAATCCATAAGCTTTTAGGTCCATAAACTTCATGAAACCCCTCAATAATACTCAGTTCTATTAGGTCTGTGTATACCAAAAAGTTTATCTTTTAATATTGAAGGTAAAACACACTTAAGAAATTAAAAAATGATAAAAAAAATGCACAGATATAATATAAATTAACTCAGGGTCATTACGAAATGCATTAGACACTTTCGCTAAGAACTTAAGTTTTTAATATCACCTCTTTAACTCATTCACTCAGAACTGCCAATTTACCTCAAAACAAAAGCATGGTGACTTAGACCTTAAAAACCTATGTAGACACTTTAAAATACTATTTATGCATTAAAAATATTATATGTAATATTTATAAAATCCTAAAACACAAAAATCATATGGTATAATTTCAAAATATTGGTCTTTCAGACCAATCTCTTGATCTTATGTCACATTGTCTTATCTGAACCAAATAGGTCATCTTGTGATCAACTTTTTTAGCATAATCACTAGCCTCCAATAGTTATTATAAGAATTACAATTTATTAAAATTCTTGAAAAACATCTCCATTCACCTGGTTTCATCATTTCATCATGAAAACACATTCCAATTCATCTTCTCATTACTGCATGGGTTTTACATTATTTAGACCATTAGGTCTTTCTACGACTGGCTAATTTGGAAGATTGGTTTATCACATTATAAGGGTGGAACCTATCAAAAAACCTTGATAGGCATGTATTAAGAGTCTTTATTTCCTTCTTCCATCCATTTAATTTTCTTGACAAATGTAACTTTTGACTACTACATTAAATTCTTCACAAATAAGCTTGCATCTGCACATTTTCTCTCTCATCTGACTAACCACCACCACCTATAAGTACCTGATAGATTTGAATACATTTTCCAATGTTTTTTCTAGTCATTTTAGACTATTTATGGGATACTTTGAACAATATCTTCCACATAGGGTTCATATTAGGGTGTTAGGGAGGTTTAACATAGGTTTTGGTGTTAATGATTTTACATAAATGACTGACCCTTAAATCCAAAATAAATACCTAGATATATTATATAGGACCCTTACCCATATCAACTTAATATATTAAGTTCCCATTCATATGTCACACATGCCAATAAATATCTGAAAGTTCCTCTTGGGACCTGAGACCTCATTTTATGAAATCAATAAGGCCTAAAATAGTGTTTCTTATAATTCCCTTAAAATGATGGCCTATTTTTTTTAATTTTATTTAAAAAAATATCATACCTTTTTCCATGGTCACATATGATAATGTTCCTTGAGAATTTATCTTGATGCCTCATTACGTTATGCAAGGTCTAGAAGTGGTCTAGATGCAAACTTGATCTAAAGGTCCTACCCTTATAATCTCACTTTGAGACTCTCATGAATGTGTATAAAAATTATTACCATGATTGTATAACCTATACAACCTCTCACACACCTAATATTACTAACCTCATCATGCCACTAACTCATACCTTAACCATGCCATGACGAGGCTCAAGTTTTCAATACACTTGACAGCTTAACCTATATTTTCCATGTCATGACCTCAATAAAAATTTAAACAATCAGTAATAATATGACACAACACACTCATATCATAACACCATTCTCTTTCTACAGATAATAATATCTCATAGCCTCATATAGACCTAAACCACATGACCAGGCTTCATATGACATGACATCTCTTTTCTATGAACCTATACCTTTCATGATCATGATAGCATTCATCCATACATAACTATATCCTTAAATAATGTCCTTACTAAAGATAACTCTTATTACCACACTCTTCTTTCTCATGTCAACACTCTCCTTATGCCACTATCATGCTCAAGAACTTGACCAAACTGACCTTTGATATCAATGACCATTATTCCTATAAATGATGCACCCTTTTGACATGAACGATAATAAAATCCCAAAAAAATCCCCCTTTGTCATTTATTCCAAACACATTGATCGAAAACACTGATCCAAGGAACAATTCAGGTGATAATTCGGGTGACGGGTCCACCCCAATTGATGACAAAACTTCCAGGAGCCGTAACTTTTGCATCATAGCTCTAATTGACTCACCGTTTAAACCATTGGAAAGATAATAATATGGATAATGTGGTGAGATGTCATGGATATCATATCAATATATTTTTACCTGATAAAACCCAAAGTAAGTGGCCCAAATTTTAGTTCTAGTAGTGTTGTCTTAAAAAAGTAAGTTTTTAAAAATACTAATTCCTCAAATTTTGTATTGTTTTAAATCATGGAAGTTAAAAAACTTAATCTCACTATAGACTTGTGACCTTCCACATCCTTCTCCCACCTTCAAACACATGTAAAAATGAATATTTAACCCTAAATGGAAATCATACATCTCTTGTTAGAGATAGGCATATGTTTGGGTTTACAAATTTAATGAATAAAACATATCTTCTCAGAGATATCATTATTGTTATTGTGTTGTTCATATTTCTTGAATTATATTTCAACCAAAGATTTTGAGTTTTGGATCAAACACACTATAGAAATTAAATCAATTTAAAATGGTAATTTTGACATAATCTCATTCTCCCATTTTTGACATTAATTGTAAAGGGTCTCCTGCAAATGTCCACCTAATCCTTGGACCTGAAATTAAACAAAAAAATAATGAAATGATAATAACAACTCACCTTGATCTCATACCAATTATTATTGATAGCTTATGTAAAACTTGAATTATACCTCAAGAAACCATTTTTATTATGAATTTTGCATCACTATATTGACACTTCACAACACATAGATACAAATATTCCCTTAATTTTATACTCTCATATTAAGTCAAAACAAGGAAACCACTCTTAGAAACATCTCTAAATAGGCTACTTTTCCCCATTTTGAACTTTCTTTCTTTTAGAGATATCTGCCATTTTGGTAAAAAGATCATAGATTCTATGAAGCATCATATAAACATGAACCCCATAACCTAATGCATACCTTCTTTAAATGAATATAGATACACAAGAACACTTATCTTGACCTTGATATGCTTGGTATAGATCACACTCTTGAAAACTATTTAGGCCATCACATTTATTCTTATATGAAATAGATCTTAAAATGGACTGAGATACATAAGATTAGTTAATTTATTTTATGTACCTTGATACCATAGAGATGGATAATATCAATCTTCATTTCCATGTTCTAGCTTCAAAAAAATCCACCAACTCTTGGTCTTAGCCAAATTATTCAACTTGTTATCATGTTTTATGTATACCTTCTTTGACATAGACCATTACTTAGCTACTCTTGAAGCTAATGAAACATCTAATTAGTTCCCCCTTTTATACCCATATCTTGTGCTCATAATATGAGTCAAAAATACGCACAAACATTTCTCAACATCCTTCAAGCATCTTGATACCAATACCACTCCTCAACATAAATCTAACTATCAACTATTAGAAACATAGAACAACTTTTTTCTTACCTCTCATATACCAATCAGATATATAAGATTTCATCACATTTATATATATTTTAACAACATCCAACCTATCTCTATGACCATATTTCTCTTCAAGACCAAACCATCTTCCATATGTCTCAAGATACAATCCTATGCTCAGGCTTGCTTTCCATATTGTGACCCCTCATAAACTTGCAACACATACACCTCTCAACATAAATAAAGCTATCAAATGTTAGAAACATAAGAAAATTTATACCTATATCAAAAAAATCCAACTTATCATTACAAAGGTATTGGTCTTGATAACCAATCCATCTTCCATATGTCTCTAAACACAATCCTATTCTCAAACTTACGTTTTATACCATGATTCTTCATGAACTTGCAAAGTAGACAACCTAGAATCCTCTCAAGATGAATATTTATTTGAATATAACCTCATGTTTATATAGGCTAGCACAAAAATTCATAGGGAAAATACATGAATATTTTTATTCAAAATTAAATCACTTCCCATATCATTTTATTCCATTTGGATGGATCTATAGTGTTAGTTTCTGAATCAGGTCCTTCCAAGGGTTTAGTATGGGTTCTAGATAGTTCTGACCTCTTAATCTTTATTCATAAACCTGAGATGTTGGAACTTCAAAAAAATTCAAAAAAAATTATCTTAAGGGCCCTTTATAACACTTATAAATCTCAAATATTCCCATGTAAACAATCAAGAGAGATATAAGCACTCGAAGTTAGCCTATCAAGCTTGATTCTTCATTACCCGCAAGTTAGGTTGTTCTAAAGTCCAAAAATGACATTTTAAATACATCCCCTACATAAAAATATATTAAAAACCTTTGTTATGATCCAAAAAACATGTTATAATAGGTTATAAATCTTTCCCATAGTTTCAAATGAAAATGACCTATCATTTTTGCTTTAGGCCAAAACCCTACCTAAAAGACCTGACTACAACCTTCAGGGTTTAAATATCATTTTTGAGATTCCTACTTATTTTACTGATTTATAATGTTTTCCTATGTGTTTTATATCTTATATTACATCCCTTCAAGGTTTAATCATCTCGTAGGGAGTTCTTCTATCTTTACCTTCCAAAACTATAGGGTTATCATACAAAGGGAAGTACCCTCTGTCTGAAACAAAATAGAGGCTACTTCCCCTATTTACTCAAAAATGTGGAAATTTGAAGGGTATTATATAGTTTTTAAATACCCTATATAAAAAATTTAATCCCTTGGTCAAACCATTTTACCCTCTAAAATCTTAAGAAATGAAGACAAACATGTTAGGCAAAGACTGTGTGTTATCTTTTTTGAAGATCACATACCCTTATTTCATGATATAATTGTGTATTAAATTTTTTATAATAATTATTAACATTTTAAAAAACCAATAATACCGAAAAACTATCCCCTACTTCCTCATATACCCTCCAAGTGGTAGGTATTTAGTGTAAACATTGACTATGTACAATGTTCAACCATATGAACTATGTGATGGACTTGATCAAGGTTTTTATGATATAATAATACCTAATTATGGTTATAATTATAATATATATGTTTAATATACCTAAATACCTTCTTAAATTCATAATCATAACCTTAATCTCCATCCTACCCAACGAGGTTTGCATGACAGACTGACTGTGTCTTTTATATCTCTCCTTCAAGGGTGACCCTTGTAGGTGTATGTAAAATTTTTAGATATGTAAACCTTGATATAAGGTATTATAAAACCATAAATTCTATCTCATATACCTTTTATTCACCTATACCATGCATTTTCGATACCAAAAGCCTAGAAAGGTCATCAACTCGGTCACAGTCAAACACAATCAACTGTGTTTAGACCAAAAGGGATCCTATAGGTGTATTTGTTTGAATTAAGTCTTGAAATAATGTTTTATGTAATTATTTAATATATAAACACCATTATATATCCATACCTATTTCTTTTATTCCTTTCAACCATTTGTTTAAGCTTATTGGATCACATAATCAAACACAGTCAACTATGTTGACTGTTTGAGGCAAAAACCTGTAAATAGACATTACCTCCTAAAATTTATGGCATATTATCCTTGGGAGTATTATGAGATATTTATGGTCACTTTCATCAACCATAATTTTTACCTCCATGTTCAAACTCATCATTATGAATGGTGTCGAGGATGGCTCCTAGCTGTAGGTAAACATTGTGATCAGACACACCTATAGGTGTGTATGGAACTTAAACACAATACATCATCCTTATTAAATCACATTTCAAATAATAATTACTCCTTTCAAAAATTTATAATCATAAAATCATAGTGTCATGTATAATTTGCATTTTTGGGTGAATAAAGTCTCTTTTGGATCAAAATACTATAGATGTCAATGAAGGATTTTAGTGTCTTTGTCAACAACTCTAGGTCTCTAAAAAACTATCTTCCACTAACTTTATGCCATTTAAAATTTGTAAAGTCCTTGTTCCATTTAGCGAATATAATCCAAATACATCAAGATGCATAAATTTTTTCTAGAACCATTGTAATATGATCTTGAAAAAAACCTCAGACCTCTATTTTGCACTTTTGGGGATTGATGCCATAAATACTATCATCTCATGCTTTGAGGTAGTCAACACTAGCATTTTCCATCCTAGTATTTCAATTATATCTATAAGTATCATTTTACAATACTAAGACCTTAAGGAGAGTTTCATAATTTTTCTCAACACCTTAAAATGGATCTGTAGCTCGTTGTGGTGCCACCTATAGGTGGTTATTTTATAGTATAGGCAGATTGAGTTTGGGTAGTGGTCATAGGGTGGATAGTATGCATTGTATTTTAACTTCAATAATTTTATGCCTATATAAATACCTTAAAATGGACTCCTGACTCTTCAAAGGGATATAAACCACTGCTAAGGTTTTCAAGACATCATCATGAGATACATGTATATGCACCTCGACTGATATGCAGGCAGTATATGAGAAATGGTCCATGCATTCAAGGAATATGATTTCATAGTAACTTGATATATTTATCATTATGTTGGAATTAAACATTAGGATGTTTCAATTCTTCAATAAATCTTTCAAATCCCATTTTCAACATGATATTTGTCTATAAATATGCCTACAAATGTACCTTCATGGCTACCTAACTGTGTTTCTTGCATATGACTAAAAACTATGAAGATTTATTTGGATAATGAAGTTTAAAGGTGGAGGTAAATAAGAAAACATTGAAAACATTTAAATGGACCTATCACAACCCTCTAAAGCCATTGTCAAGGCATGAAGATTTGAAAATGGTGGAAACATGTCTATCATCCCAAATGAGAGTAGTATGCAAACATGTGACGATTTACCTATAAAAACACCATAAAAGACTAAAATAATCATGGTAAAAATTTGATAAGAGAGAAAAAATCATCTTAATTCAACATCACCAGCCAGATTATATGGACCTATCCAAAATAGATTAAAACATATAGGGTATAGAAAATAGTGAGCAAAAAGGCATAGTCAACTTGTAAAGGATGGTTTATAAAGAATGGTCAACCAATATTATAAATATTGTTATGAAATATATATATATATATATATATATATTTAATACCACCTCCCAAAGACATTTGATGTGAAACCTTTTCAACTGTTTGTACCAAGCACAAACCTATTGTCCACTTTTGTGTGTCTAGAAAGGTAAAGAAAGAGAAAAATGGTTTTATCTAAATAATGGAACTTATAAATCATTTAAATAATTTAAATTAACCTTATTAAGGTTAATATATGTTCTATGGAATTATCCCATGTTTCACCTTCCCTCATGGGCCATAGAAGTGCCAAACTTGCTCTTTTTCAGTCGATTGCATGATTTTTAGTTAGATAACCTACATGTTTCAGATGAACTAACATTCAGGATGTAGAATGTAACTTTTTGGATGTTTTAAAGAAAAATAAGACACTTTTACACCTTTAAAATCATGCCACTTATATTTATGACCCCTAAAAACCTTCTAAATGACTCAAAGTGATATATTGATTAAAATGACTAAGACCTAGGCTAATATAGCATTAAATGACATTAAAAAACATATAATATACCTTATTAAATAATATTAAACCTATTATAAACCTATAAAGATCAAGTGTTTAACCATAGGTGTCCCTATTTGGCCTGTAAGGTCAAATTTGGTCAATAGGTTCCTTCGTGGGGTTTTAAGGAGGTTTAACATAGGTTTTGTTGTTAACAATTGTTCGTAAAGGACTGACCCTTAAATCCAAAACAAATGCCTATATACTTTAGCTACAAACCTTCCCCATATCTCCTTAACAAGTCAAGTTCCCAAATAAAATTTACACATGCAAATGAACATCTGAAAGTGCCTCTCAAGTCTTGAGATCTCATTCTGTGAATTCAAGAAGGCCTAAATTGTTTGAACATGCTTAAAACCACATATCATACCTCTGTCCATGCTCATATATGAAAAATTTCCTTTAAAACTAATCTTCGTGCCTGGTTAGCCTAAGCAAGGTCTAGGAGTGGTCTAGATGCAAACTTAATATAAAGGTCATACCCTTGTAGGCTCACCCTGAGACTCTCATGGATTATTATACAAATTATTATCATGCTCACACAACCTTAAAAACCACTCACATTCTTGAAATCACTCACATCATCATGCCACCAACTCATACATTTACTATGACATGACTAGGCTGAAGCTTCCAATGCACTTGACACCTTAGCCTGTTCGTTCCTTTTCATGACCTTGACAAGAAAACAAAAAATTAGACATAATAAATCATATCACACTCATACCATTTCACCATTCTCTTTCTGAAGATAAAAACCTATCATAGCCTCAAACAGACCTAAAACCACATGACCAAACTTCGTATGCCTTTATATCTCTCTTCCATGAAATTGTACCTTCCATGTTCATGACAACTCTCATCCATGCAACACTATATATTTCTTGAATGTTATTACTCATGATAAATCTTATGAATACACTCTTCTTTATTTTTATACCATAACAATATGAGGCCACTATAATACTCAAGCACTTGACCAAATATACCTTTGATATCAATGACCATTATGCCTTTACATGATGTACCCTTTTAACATCAATGACAACAACATAACAATATGAGGCACATTTTTTTAATACTTTTATATTGAAAACCAACCTTTATGATATGCTCAAGTGATTGACTAATACAAAGAATATTATTAGTGAGTTCTAGGACATACAAGACATCATATATTTTATTTTTATACCATCCATTTAGTAAGAGCATGTTAGTAATGCTTTGAACATGATAAGATATATCATCACCCAAAGAGAAATGATTGTTATAAGGTGTCTAATTACAAATGTATTACCAATCTTTTTTTTTTCATGTATTGAGTTACACTAGAGTCAATATACAAGATATAATTTTTTCAAATTGATTCATCATAAAACTATGCAGCATATAATAAATCCTCATGTGAGTGGTTTTATTCATGTTAGGCAATTTTGTTTTGTTGATGGTGTTTCTTTCTCTAGTTTCCTTCTTCTAATCTAGTCCTTTGCTCTATTCTAAACACTGTTGGTTATTGGGATTTATTTCTATATATGATAACTACGGGAAAAAATAATACCAATAATATTTCCTTTAAGTTAGTTCCTCCTTATTTATCAATTTTATGCACAAAGGAGAAAAAAATAATTATTGTGTCACAACCAATATGAATAAATGTATCCTTGCACCTTGAATGACAAATATTATCTATATTCTAACTCAATCTTTTTATGTTTCATAGGTTTAGATATTAATTCATGTTACTTGCAATATGCCCGGTATTATGTTTGACACATCACCTTTTGTATACATTTATTGCCACTATCTCATAGGTGGTGCTGAAAATTGGATTGTTTTTTTCTTTGGGATACATTGGTGGGAAAGTTTTGGATTCGTCAAAATCTATATTTATGCTTCTGTTAACCCATGTGAAAGTTATATATTAATTCTATTGCTGGATGAGGCATCATGTTTATGTTGTCATATTTGTTTATGAATAATAGTGATGGATGTATCTATGAGCATACATATTATCAAAATAAAACTTCGGAATGAAGTTTCATGAAGAGGGGAAGTATATAACACCATGTCTATCCTTAAATTGGGTTAGGAATAGTGTTAAGTGTTAATATTTATTCTATCCATTGATATGCCAATTATTCATTACTTTTGTCACATTTTCTCTTTCTTTCTCTCTCCTTATCTTTCTATCTCTTTCTCGCACACACACAAATCCTTTGGTGATATTATATTGAGTCACAAAATAGTAATTATTTACTATTTATATGATGAAAAATCAATTGATTAATTTGATTTCATTTATTTATCTTTCAACCATGGAGACATCATGATGGGTTTAATGTATGTGTATGAGATAGGTTTTCCTAAATGGGTCGTAATTCTATATACCAACTATGTGTTAATATTTATGATCAGAATTAAAGCAATAAAAAAAATGTAACACAATGAATAATGAACACAACAAGATACACTGGGAAAACCCTCCAACTTGAAGGGAAAAACCCAGCAACAACATATCTCTTATATATTGAACGATAGGAACAACAATCTGCTTTACAATGGCCAAATCCAAGGCCTACAGGTATGGCTTCACTTATTAAAGCATAATGAATAAGATCACACTTGATAAATCTGAGTTTGCTCTTCAAAAGTCTACTCTGCCTTCTGAATTATACTTCTCCTTATATTGAACAATGAGAAATCACTCTATATATATACAAGTGAGAGGAAAGAGACACATCTCTTCAATCTCCATGTCAGCCTCCACTAAACAAATTATGTCTTAAATAAGTTGGGTTGGAAGTGGGAGCCCGACGTTGCTCCTTCAACATCAACACTCCCTCTCAGCTGGGGAGGATACTTCGAGCTGCATAAGACATATCACCTCATCGTGATGTCAACCACAATGGCTAAAACAATGTATAGTGTGTACAAGTGTTCATCACTTTACATGACATCCACCATGTATCTCGTAGAGGATAGAATCAAGGGATTTCACCTTGAAATTATCTCATAGAGAATAACTTGTTATCAAGGGATTTCACCTCAAAATTCTCTCACAAAGAAGAACTTGCTATCAAGGGATTTCACCTCAAACTTCTCTCACAGATAAGAACTCGTTATCAAGGGATTTCACCTCGAACTTCTCTCATAGAGAAGAACTCATTATCAAGGGATTTCACCTCAAACTTATCTCATAGAGAAGAACTAGTTATCAAGGGATTTCACCTCGAACTTCTCTCATAGAGAAGAACTCGTTGTCAAAGCTTTGGTGGCTTCTACAATAGATCTATTCTGCCTTTCTGCAACACCATTCTATTGAGGATTGTAAGGGACACAAAACTCTCTCTTAATCCCTGCTTCAATGCAAAAGTTATAGAATCCTTCAGAGGTGTACTCCCCTCTATTCTCTAATCTCATAACTTTGATTCTTTTCTCTGATAAGTTTTCTACTTGAGTTTTAAACTCTTTAAACCTCTCAAGTAATTCTTTAGATTCCATGGCACAACCCTTGCAGGTACCTACATGCTCCTGGTAGAATTTTGGAAGACCCGTGACCATCTTCTCCATGATAGGTAGAGCCCAAAAAGTGTAGGTGAGCCAATCTTTGATGCCAAAGATCACACAAAATTGAAGAATTATGTATTAATCCTTGAAGTGGACAAGTTATTATCCTATAGAGGCTCTCATGTCTAACTCCAATTATAGGCATCGTGAGGCAGCTAGAGACTAAATAGTAGGCCGCTTGTATTTATTTCGCTTATTTCTATTCCATTTAGTTCATCTAATTTAATTGCAACAACTTCCTCTTCTTCCACGCGTACCCAACAACACAATCAACTTGGAAAATAATTTTAGGGAATTTTACCCCAATAAACATCCTCTTCCTCCTCATCTGAGCTTATTCATTAGCCATTTTGAAACTAGTGTCAAATATACCCTTTCCACCATCATTTGTAATAAACACACCCCTATGGGACTGCGAGTCTTTCTTGATGCAGATGCCCCATGCCACAGACTAAAACTACTCACAGGGACAAAACATCATTTCAATGGAGTCCGATTCAGAAAAGGGGCAGAAATGGATTTCAGATGTGAGAGTTCCCAAATCTTGAGCCAGTTGGTTGGTTGGGCGAATAGAACACCTCTCAACAAGCCGTTCACGCTTATGACTGAGCAGGGTATTGTCTAAAAGAATGCAAAGGCAACTTCAATTTTGTAGACTCTCTGCCCAAAATTCCATCGGCCCCTTCGCTATCCCCTTTGAAAATTCAAGCTGTGGCTGCTAGGTTTGCGGAAGAAGAATTCAGGCGGTCGTCGCAAGATGAAACGATAGTTTATTGTCCCAATTCTGAGTCGCTTCCCTCCTCCAAAAAAAACTGGCAGTGCCTTCAGTGATTGAAGCTTATCCAGCCTTAGCTCCTCCAATGTGGGAAATGCTTCTTCCTTCCCAAATTCGGCCAGCAAATGTACCAAGTTGTAGCAGTTCTCAATCTCCAACAGTAAATTATTGTAGCCATCCATAACGAGGTACTGAATTGAAGTGATCTGTGTGACTTGGAATGGAAGAAACCTCAGTTTAGCACAACACCTCAAGTTCAAGTAATGCAAATATTCCAACTTGTTCATGTTGACCGAAAGGCATTCCAAATCCTTACAATCGAACATGTTGAGCGATGTCAGTCTGTGAAGGCGAGTGAAGGCTAATGGCGGGATTTTTTTTTCAGTTTAATCCATGAGACATTAAGATATTCTAGTCTTTTCAGGCACCCCAGAGTCACTGGCAGGGATTCGATCACCATCTTACTCAGGTCAAGTATTTTTAGCCAAGTCAGGTACTTCAGAAAGCTAGGCGGGATGACAAAAAGTCTGTCACTATGGTGGAGGATGAGAGTGCGTAGTCCATGACATTTAAATTCTTCAAGGAGGTGACTGATGCGGTTGAACATTAGCGAGATCCATTGGTGTTGGCATTCACTGATTTCCTTGGAAGGAAATTCGGCCAAGTTATCTCCTGCTGTGAATAAATTCCTTTCTTCATCATCGTCCTCCTCTTCCAGAATCTGAATAGCCAAATGGCAGAACATGGGATGCATCTTGAAATTTTAGACTATTCCCAGAGATCTGGCTTCGACTCCCTCCACCACACACTGATCGATCATTATATTCAACAACTGTCAGCCATTTGCATTCAGCTGAGGACTTTCGGCTCGAATAAGCCTCTCTACAGTCCACATATCAATTAGATCCACTGTCCTCATCACGTGATTTTTAGGGAATGCTTTCTGCATCAGTATGATTTCTAAATAAATGACTATCAGCTTGCTCTGTTGGCTCTCCCAAAGCAAATTTCCATTGCCAGGGTTCTCTCTTTGTGGCCATGGCTGCACCGTATGCCTTGAGAGCCAAAGGCTGTCCTTGGCATTTGTTTTCTATCATGTTGGCACCGTACAATACCTCTGGTGGAAGAGCCATTGTATCACTCCCAAAAGCATGTCTCTTAAACAAATTCCAACTGTCTATCTTGGATAATCCCTGGATGAGGATCAAAGGCATATCTACTTTTATTTTTCTTAGATCTCAACTATCACGAGAAATCACAGTAATCTTGGATCCCTTTACATTTTTGGCCGGAACTCCAAGATTCGACAAAAAGTGATCGCTTTCGTTGGGCCACACTCTATCCAACACCATCAGAAATCTCTTTCCCTCCAAATGCCTAAAGATTGCATCTTTACCCTATTCTTCTGTCCAAGGTTTGATGAAGGTCATGTGTATTTGCTCGACAATGGTACTCTACAACCAAGAAAGTGCTGGCTTACCGCTGGAGAATGTTACCCATATCAAGTCACCATTCTCAAATGATTTCTGAACCTCCTCACTGTTCCACACACTCTTCATTAATAGGGATTTCCCTGCACCCCCCATGCAGTGAATGCCTAGCATGTAGTGTTCTTCATCCTCGAGGAGCAAACTTTGGATGTCACTGCTCTGATCATCAAGCCCAACAGGAAGCACATTTATTGGCTCTGATACCGTGTTAACTTTTATGATCAAAATTAAAGCAATCAGAAAAAATGTAACACAATGAACAATGAACACAACAAGATACCCTGGGAAAACCCTCCAACTTGAAGGGAAAAACCTAGCAACAATATATCTCTTATATATTGAATGATAAGAACAACAATCTGCTTTACAATGGCCAAATCCAAGGCCTATAGGTATGGCTTCACTTCTTGAAGCACAATGAATAAGATCACAATTGATAAATCTGAGTTTGCTCTTTAGAAGTCTGCTTTGCCTTGTGAATTATACTTCTCCTTATATTGAACAATGAGAAATCACTCTATATATATATATAAGCGAGAGGAAAGAGACGCATCTCTTCAATCTCTATGTCAGCCTCCACTAAACAAATTATGTTTTAAATAAGTTGGGCTGGAAGTGGGAGCCCGACGCTGCTCCTTCAACATCAACACTATGAGATGATTTGGTTAGTTTTTAATCTACTCCATCAATGTCTTATCATAGAAGACACAACACAAATAAAAGCTTCAGAAAGAGAAATTGTATAAAACAAAGATTTATAATAAGTTTTTCTATATGTAAAGATAAATATATAACACATTGAATGCCTGTGTTATTGTCACTTATTCCTCTATAGCATAAACAGATGAGGACAATTTCACATATATATGAAATATAATAAGAAAAAATGCGAGAGAGTTTGTGGCTTCAAAATAAGTTTTTTATTATAATCATATATAAATTACGATTAATGCAGCTCAATGAATATTAATACTAAATCCAAAAATAATAAAATGAAGACCAAAATCAAATCCATGGTGGTTCGCATCTTATAAAATCCAAGTAAGCTATGAGTGGCCCGAGGAAAGTGGTCAATAGAGAATTAATACGAACAAAATGACTATTAGAAACGCATCTTCACAACATAAAATCTAAATGTAGACAAGACATAAAATGACGAAAATAATATTTAGGTAAAAACAAATTGCAAAAGAAGGATGAATACCTTAAAAAAAAAAAAAAAAAAAATGAAAATTTTCCTAACAACATAAGGAAAAAAAGATCAGAATAAAATGCGACTTCAAGCAACCTTTCACTCAAAGAACAATAAGAAATGCAATCTTAGATTTATTGTATGTGGTGGAATCACTTCACGCAGTAAATGACAAGAAGGAAACTTGATAAAATATTAAGGAAACATATGTATGATATAACTTAGAGAGGATCACATATATGGGATGGGAGAGAATACGTTAGTCAAGAAATACTCAACTAAACGAAAGGTCTGAACAACATGTTATAATGCTGGATCAGATCCAGTTATTTTAATAAGCAGTACATTGACTAAAGGAGAACAAATCCCCCATAACAAGACCTCACAATGGCTTGTACTATTACAACATATAGAATCCCATCTCTCTCTCTCTATATATATATGGAAAACCTTTGTATCATTGTTTACTACATCGGATCATAGTCAGATGTACCATACATATTGTTTAGCATTGGGAAAGCTTGGAGCATTATTGAATGCATCAGTTCTTAAGCAAACAAATATATTTTAATTGAAAAAGTTGCAGCCAAATGGATTCCTAGGTTTCACCTTATGAAGCACGTGGAAACATTGTGTGGGTGATCAAATGAATCATGACACCAAATCATGTTATAATCGGTAATGTATGATGATTCTACTATCCCAACACACTATTATTATAGACAAGAGAATATGTTCTAAATTCATTGTACATTTCATTTACCTTTGAGATTATATAATGCTAAAAATAAATCTGAATATCTCTTTCGATACATGGTAGAGTTAGTTATGGCATGTTATGAATGTGAAATTGATATTTGTTTGTAAACGTTAATTAATTTATATAATTACCTACTAAAGACATAAATATATACCTTATTCTTGAATGAGTCAGTTATACATATCTATAATTTATTTACTTGGAAATTAATATGAATTGTTTTCCACTATAGCATAGTATAGACAATTTATTTAAGAATAATTGTGCTTTCTAAATCGTTAGATGAACAACTACCATAAATTAATATCAAGCGTTTTTCATTATGTTATTTTTGTATAATGTGCTAATAAGTTAACAAAAATGATATGATATTTGTTATGAAACATACTTATTGTGTTTAATGTGAATTACTTAGTTTTACATTTTGGAAGTTAACAGTGTATATTGAACATGGATTTTGATAGTGTAGAAATCTGTTGTGGTTATATATTTAGAATGTGTGTTGATTCATTTAAATATTTTAAGTTATATTATAAATAATACATATAATTATAATTAAATAAAATTAATATTACATATTTTTATAGTTATATATAATTACAAATTAAAATTGAATAAAAATTAAATATTTGAATACTTTAAAATTTATTTTATATAAATTAAATTGAGAATAGATTTAAAGTTGAAATAATTGATAAATGATTTTAAAAAAATTGTCCAATATAATAAAATTTAAATTAAAAAACAGAAATATTTTTTATTTATTTATTTTTTAAATTTATTTCAATGTTTAATTCATTTTATATTTGTGTAGAATTTGAATGTAATTATATCAAATATTAAATCTAACAATTATTAATATGTTTAGGAGATACATAAAGCAATGACATAATAACATTAATTAAGTCGGCTTGAAAATATAAAATTCTTTCATGTGGATTTTGATCTCTATTAATTATGCCGAAGGCATTCTATGTGGGAAACTATAACAAGATTCGTTTCACATTTAACATGTTGTCACGTATAAAACATTTTAGTTATTAACTGGCAAATACTTCATCACTATATGGGATCGTGACTGTTACTGGAAAGCATTTTTACCTGAAAATGCTGACAGGGATCATTCAGCCCGTAACACTTTCGGCCCAAACAACACCCTATTAGAAAGGGTCAAATTCGCCAAGAGCATCGTCATCGTGGGAAGCCTTGACCTATTGCAACACTGGCAGATCAACAACGTGGAAGGCCTACGCATGGCTGGAGAAAACATCTCATGTTCTTGAAGCAGCTCATGTTCTTGAAGCAGGCCACCATCGGCACAGACAAAAAAATAGATTATTTTTTGAAATTTCTATGGCAAAGCTCCGTCATCCCGAGAGCAGCTTCGGCTGTGTATTTCACCTGAATTGCAAAATCAAAAGACCTAGCCTACCTGAAGTTCTATCAAATCTCAAAGGGATATAAATTTAAATAAATTCAATGAAATATTTAATAAATGAAACCTGTACCATTTACAGACTATAAATGATCAAAGATTATAAAAATCAAAATATTTACCAGAATCCAAATGCAAATATGATAGGTATACAGATGGTACCTCTTCCAATCTATTGAGTCAATAATCCTCTCAGTCCTTTGATTGTTGAGAATCCTTTGTTAAACTGATGAAAGAGGCGCTCCACATTCTGGATTGGAAACTCTTATAAACCTGAATTTCCAAGAAATGACAATCGTGAAATATAAGTGCTTTGAAATAGATACGGACATACATACAACGAACACTACATTTGGCCAGTGGAGAAGTTGCAACAGTGCATGGATGGCACATAGATAAGACGAGTGGTCAAAATCAAACAAAACGTTTTTTTATCAATTTAAATTTAAATTTTCATATATTTAAATATTTAGTAGTTTTTAATTAGATATATTTAGTATAATAATAAAATAATATATTAATAATTATAAAAATATATTAAAATAATATTATATATTAATATAATAATAATAAATATTATATATTAAATAAATGTCATATATTCATATATGTAATTATTTATATTTATTATTGTAATATATTATTAGATATAAATTAAAGAACGAGAAAAAATTTATACAATTTCAATGTATTGTACCAAATACAATTCCTTCCAGTGTAACTTTGACCTTTGGGATATCTATGGATCATGACTATTGATCCCAAATAACCTTTTGTGCATTGGGTGCTAAGAAACAATAATATACTATTTTTGTGGAAGATTTTGATGGAAAATGAGCTTGTGTGTTCTTTCATATGGCATAGAAATGAGTTGTGATGGGAGAAGACATTTCATTTCTAGGTGAGCTCAAGAAATGGTGAAGCAATTGGGAAGGATAAAGCCATAAAAAACATGAAAGCAGTCAAGAAATTCAAAGTGAATTGGGTTGTGATGGTGAGGGGCAAGTACAAGTTATTTTCAGTGATGGATTTGAATAACCTTGAGTAGAGACACATGAAAAACTCAGTGACATGTGAGATATGTCAATGCAACTTATAAGTTCTACCAAATTGTTTCAGTTGCCCAATATTTAATTGAAACAAGTTTCATCTCAATGAAAGTAACCAATCAAAATGCATCCACCATATAAAATAGGACCCCTTTGCAATGGATGCATGTCATGTAAATCCAATACATGCCCAAAATTTGTTTCTAGCATACCATATGATCCCCTTGATATATGATGTCACCTTAAACACCTTGTCATTTCCCTTGTTGTTAATGTCATTTTTTCCCTAATTATAGATATAGATATTCACCATCATTGTTGATTGAGTCTGTGGAACAATACTCATAAGAAATGCTGACATCCGTAAATTGTAATGGTCTCTAATGCGAAATATGTGTAGTAAAAGATATGACTATAGGACGGATGATTATAATATATTATTGAAGGATCATCCATCTAAAGGACATCTCTAGGCCCACAAGTCTTTAAATGATTCGAGTAATTTGATGGTCTCATTGACAACATGTTCTCCTGGACATAATTATAAACCATTCATTCATTAATTCATTCTAAAAAAATCTAAATAAGCTCAACTATGTTACAAATTTCCATTCTTATGACATACAATTTAGATTGCATGTGAAGCAATGGAGGTTTCCACATTCCCAGTGTGATTGACTAAATTTAGCACCTCTTTCAAGACATGACATTTTCCTAAAGAAACATTTGAACATCATATACCTAGTTTAGTTTATTGATTATCCATTTGGTTCTTCAATAGTGGTTGAGTAATGTAGATATAGATAAAGGTCAAATAATTACACTCATTAGGGTAAATTTGGAGTCAATCTTTTATAAAATCACTGGGCAAAACACAATCTTGAAATGTATAAATGATATTTTGATGTTTTTGATCACTGTGATCATTCCATAAAATAAAAAATTGTGCCATATAGACATTCTTTGCTTTTTCCCTTTGTAAATAAAAGGTAGCCTCGAAGTGCATATGTACAACATGAGAAACATGAATCCCACCACATTAAAATTTTGTGCCACATCTAAAAACTTCATACAAAAATTATAATTGTCATGATTGTGGTATATAAACATTCTATAATTTTACCCTTCGTATATACAAGAGAGCCTGGGAGTGCATATGCCGAACATGTGAATCGTGAATACTACCACATTAAATGTTGGTAATACATCTCAAAACATGAGAGCAACATTAAAAATGTCCCTTTTTATGGATTCTCCTTGAATTTACATAAGCACATAAGTTTCTTGTTAGAGGCAAGACAAAAGACACAAGTCCTAGGAAATTTTTGTGGATGTAAAAAAAACAACCCCCTAATGCACATGAGCCTCTTTAATGATCACATGATCCTTTCCTCTATGGACTAAAACCTCACATATGAAAAAGTAGATGGTGATCTATTCACTTTCTTTTAAAATTTGTATAAATCAGTATCATTGTGCAAGGTCTATTGTGAAGGGTTGATGAGGACAATGTGATGTTGATTTGATTGTGGGAAGGCTCCATGTTAACTATGCAACTCAAATCAACACTCCAATTCCACTTATATAAATTGAAGATAATGAGGTTCCAAGTTCTATATTGTAACACAATTTTGTCTTTCCTTCAAGTAGTTGCTTCATGACAAGTTACCTACAGCAATCAAAAAGGAAAAATAAAATCTTCAGTGTGAAATTGACCCTTTTAATTTGAGGTATACGTTTCTAATTAGTAGATATGTGGGGTGGGAATACTGGTGATTGGTGATGGTGGTGTTGGTACCGGAATCATCATCATCAACATATCTCTTATGAAGCTAGGCAAGTCAATAAGTGTTGTATTATAATCTTGATAAATGTTTATGTTCTGGCATGAACATTGTATATGGCCCTTTTCACTTTTTGGAATATTATATTAAAATATATAGTATATTTCACATATAATATAATAATTAGCATACATACCTATAATTTAATATCTAATATAGTATAATATAATATGATTTAATATTTAATATTTATGAAATCAAATGGATGTGTTTTGAGTCACAAGGTCTAATGAAGTTAATATATCCTGAGGAGAGATTCAAGGGTTTATTGTGTTTGTTGTTTTATTCAAATCTGATAAGGGTATATTGGAGAATGATATTTTGCTCATTGCAAAGAATTTTGAGCTAGTTGGTTCTATTTTATGTGATGAAGATAATGATCATGTTGAAGGTGAATGGATAGGTCATGATTCCCTTGAGTTCAGATGGCCTAATTTTGTGTAATTAACTCTAGAAGGGAATAATGGGTAATCACATCAAGATTTGTTATGTGTATTGCATGGAGACAAAAATGGGCAACAAGCTTGACGAAACATCAAGGAGCTCGATCAAGTATCAAGGAGTTCGACCAAGTCAATGAACCCAAATTCATCATCCTAGTTGACTTCACTAAGTTGCCGAGTTCAAAATTTTCTCGAGCTTCAATGAAGACTTCACATTCATGAAAAGGTTAGGTTTGGCTCTCCTTGTTTCTCTAGATGCAAGATATTTTTCCTCCTTATCTCTCCTATGGCTTTGGCAGACGATGAATGTTCATGGCCAGGGCCAAGGTCCCTTTTTTTATGAGTGTGTCCATGCCACCTGTCTTCACAATCAATATAAACATAGTAACACAATCAATCGTGGTCGATGTGGGACTAAAGTCCTACAAGTTTACAAACTAAATTTTCTTTATCCAGCAAACGATCCCTACAAGTGATATATAGAGTATTTGTAAGCTAACAATGTGGCAATCTGTCTAACTAAGCCCGAGAATAGACTAGCATTGGAACATGAATGACTATGCTCAACACTTTTGGTCTGAAAGACATTTTCACAAAACATCATAATAGATTTGGGACTAAATACCCAAATCAAGACACAAACATAAGCGAGCTCGACGTTCTAAGCATAACCAAACATTACTGCCACTATGGTAACTTTGATGAGCAATAAAGAGTGGAGATCGGAATAGAAATGAAAGAGTTATAGGCAATTTAAGTAGTTTGGAAAACATGTTAAAAGGCTCAAGGTACAAAAAATATAAAGATCGAGCTAATCGAATAGATGGGGTGGAGGAGCTCGATGAATATGCAAAGAAACAAAGCTCGATCCTGATCTTGACAGAGACCTCAAGAAATATTCTATTATACAATATATATTTTAATAGTATGTTTAATTATATTAATGTATTTCAGTATGTAATATATTATAATATGTAACAGAATATATAATACAGTAAAATATATAATGTAATATCTAATATAATATAGACAATATACTAAAATATATAATGCAATAGAATATGCAATAGAATATAGTAGAATAATTATGGTGAGAACATTCTCCTTTGCTTAAAATAATGGAAGTGTGACAACCAATACGAACTTGAAGGTTATTCAAAACTCTAATAGTGGATCTAGAGGAAATGTTTAACAATCCAAATGCAATTGCCAACTTCTAACTATAGTGGCAGAGGAATAATCTTTTTTCCTCCCCCTCCACGTCATTCAGTTCATGTCTTAGAATCTAGAAAAGAACTGTACATTTAATGCACCCTATGACTGTCATCGGTGGCATGGCTACACTTTCGTCAGGAAAACATGCAGGTGATATTATCTGCTGTCCTAATCTCTGTTAGTGGGTGCAACTATCCATACCATCATGGTACGTTTCCTTTTCTGTCAACACTTGAAACCTTTGTCTATTAGTTGCTATGTAATTCACGGTACTATGTTCGAAGCGCATGCCTTCTATGGGCCAACTTGCATTCAGTTGATTACAGGATATGAAACGCCATCTAGCATGACCTCAACATTTAATGAAACTGTTGCTCCATCTGTAAAATATCTATGTTATATTGTTTGCCTTATTCTCAATAAATATGATCCCCAATCTTTGCATCGTCCACACCATTCTATATAGACCATCCTATTTTTTCCATTAATAATATTTATATCTGTATATCACGTGCATTCTACTTACTATTTTTTTCAATATTTATTTTGTTTTCTATAGAGACGTTCCCATTTATATAAGTTATATATATATTTTTTATTTGCAGCACAGACTGAAGTGTAGAAGCCACTAAGCATCCTGTAATACCAGATATGGATGCTCAGTTTCCCTTTCTTTCGGTGTTTTCCCTTTCTTGCTTTGTTATTTACTGCTTCAGTTACTATAATTTAGTTTTCCTATTTAGATACAATACCGGGTCCCTTTGTGACTATTTATGAGCTTATATTTATTGTTTGGTTTCTTATACAGCACATACGTTCGATTATGGTTAGGGAAGTTTTTAATATCTTTATGTCCCGGCCGTTGCAGACTCATGTGTACTAGTCGCCAGTTTATTTCATTGTACTTGTGTTGTATTTATGTATGTAGGTATTAATTCAATAAATAGTCACTAACATTTAAAGATTTTAACCCTGTGCCACATTGAACAACAAACCTAACATATAACGACATCTATGTCTTGCATCGCAGAGTGAAATGAGGAAGCTATTGACCGTTTTGTAGTAGCAGGTATGGATTCCCGGTTTTTCTTTATTTTTGTGTTTTTCCTTTCATGGTTTGTTATTTGATGGTTATTTTACTATCATTTTCTATGCTGTGTTATGAGCCATGTCTCATTGTGTAATCATGTGACATGCATTTTGCAAAAAGTTTTGTATTCATTTCAATATGAATCAATGTAACAAGATTAAATTCATAATTTTTAAGTATTATTCTCAGTCTTTTTGTAGTGTGTTTAGGGTATGTAAATTTAACGAATATTTAAAAGGTGGGGTATGTTTATTGAAATACCCTATCATTGTCCCTCATCATTATCCTATTTTTCTTTGGATATAGTTTTTGTGATACATTATAGTTCTAGAAATTGGGTTAAATGCTTGACTGAAAGGAGATGTGAAACTAACATAAAATTGGTCACAAAGAAACTATGGCTATAATCAGGTATCATCTATGTCGTCGTTCTTTTTAGTATCAAACTCAACTGCAAGAACATGTATTTGACATCCATCAAAGCATAATTAAAAGAGAATTTTGATATATTTTAATATTATTGGTGGCTCATCAATGATCTTTAGTATCATGTTCTAAAGTTTAGTCTTTCTTCAAACTCTTAAAATTAGGGTCTTTGACATTGTTGACACAAAGTAAATGTCATGGTAGAGGAGTCACCTGTCAAGACAAAAGGTGTTTGTATGGTGATCATTCCCAAGACATAGTAGGGAATGCTCACATCGTACACTTAAAAGTGGAATCTTATATTTAAATATATATTGAAATATTTGTATATTTCACATTTAATATTGGCTATAGTCTAATATCTAATATTTTATAATTTAATATTTAGTTTACATAATATCAGGTAATTTTTAAATATATTTAATATATAATAACTTACGTCAACAAAAAAAATAGTTTGGGGTCTCCTTATTACTTCTTTGTCTTTGATGTTCGGTGAATGCTTATGGTTAGGGCTGGTTTTTTTGAGGAGGGGGGCCTTGTCATGTATGTTCACATTGTAATTTTAAGGCTTTCTGTTAGAAACATAGTACCACCCTCTATCATGGTCGATGTGAGTCTAAAGTCTCATAAATATACAAAGAAATTTTTAAAATGAAATAACTAAGTAGCTACAAAGATGATAACATCAACTTGAGCTTCCTAGAATACTTAAATAATGATAAAGATAAAAAAATCTCAAGTTCATCGATGAAATCCATGATGGAAGATTTTTGTACTCGAAAAACCAAACCAGTTTTGTCTCTTATTAACCAGCGAAGAAACAAATATATGCAAAAGGTAAAAAGAGCTTGAGTGTTCCACTTTGATCAAAACTCTAATGCAGCTTGCATGTTTTTACAATTATAAGATAAACACAAATGGACTTTTTAAGGTAATCCAATCTGTTAGCCGTGCTCATTACAATTCTAAATCTGTCCTTCCAACCCAAAACTTTAGTTTAGTTAGAAAAGTACCTCTCCAGCGACCCATTCTCAACAGACTCATAAATAAGTAGAATTTTTTTAAAACTAAATAACTATGTAGATACAAACATGATAACACCAGCTTGAGCTTCCTATAATTCTTAAGTTGTGATGGAGATTTAAAAAACTCAAATTCATTGATGAAAGCCATGATGAAAATTTTTTGTACTCAAAATTAAAAATCTAAAACCAAATTAGTTTCCTCTCTTATTGCTTAGCAAAGAAACAAATATATGCAAAAGAGATAGAGACCTTGATCATTCCAATTTGATCAAAACACTAATGAAACTTGTATGTTGTCATGATTGAAGCATATTCACAAAATAGATTTTACAAGGGCCCTCTCAAAATGGTTTTTTAAAGGTAATCCAATGCATTAATCATGCCCATTACAATTGAAAATCTATCCTTTCAACACAAAACTTCATTTTATCTAGATAGGTGTGTCTCTAGTGACCCATTCTTGACATACTCATAAACAAGCAGGAAATTTTGGGGACATTAGTCCCACATCAACCTAATGAATGTTTTTACTATGTTTATAGTGAAAATCCTTCACATTTTAATGTGAAGATAGGTAGCAAGAACCCCCTCCTCAGAATAAGGGGCCCAAACCATGAGAAATCATGGACCTTTAAAGATAAAGAAGTGAGAAAGACAAAAAAGTTGAGCATCTCAAATAAATAAGGACACCCCAAACCATTTTTTTGATGACGTGTTTAGTTAAATAAAGCTCAGGGATCAAAATGGAAGAGCAAACTCAGGGGTTAGTCAAAAATTAAGAAATTAAATCGATCAATTTAATATTACATTCAATGTGGGTTAGTTAACCTGGTGAAAGCCTTTCGCTTACTTGATTTTGTATACTTTGCTAATCCACTATAGCTTTTTCCCATTGACATTGTTGCAATTGATGAAGTCCTAAATTCTCCAACCATTCTTTAATTTTTTTTCAACCATTGATTAGGGACATCAAACGTGATGTTACATGCTTGAAAAAAATTTGTTTATGTACTATACTTCATTATGATCTAGATTTGATGATAAATTGCATTTGTATCTATTCTAATTTAAGATGGCATTTATGTATTTCATTTTTTTTACAAATTTAATGTAATGATTGAATTTACATGACTTGCATCCATCGGCAAGGGATAAAGGTCTCCCAAGGTGGCAAGCTATTTTGTCAAACATTTTCTATTGTGAAGGGTTCAATATGACAACACGATGTTGATTTTATTATGATAGGGTTTTATGTTCAATCTGCAACTCAATTTAGTAATGCAATGCAAATTATATGGAGATAGGACAATGAGATTCCAAACTCTATATTGAAACTTATGTTAATCTATGTGGGCCCATTATGAAGACTTCAATAATGCCCACATCCTTCTTCCATATATATTAAGAGTAATTTTTAATTCAATCCAAATAATTCTCGGAATGACAATGTAGACAATGGAAATAATTTTTAGTAGGAAATTTGACAATCTACTCATGTTAGTTATAATGTATTGAATGAGCTTAGAGTTACATATGACTTGATGCACCTACAAAAAGAATAGGGTTAATGAATCAACTAATACACAAAAAAAAATAATCACTAAAATGACACAACCTAGTAATAGGTTCATATTTAAAAATACAAAACTTCATTGTGTTATATATAATATAATATTATATTTATTGTAATATAATAGTGTACTATGAAATAAATTTTTAAAATATTATAT
Source organism: Torreya grandis (assembly GCA_037957365.1). NCBI lineage: Eukaryota > Viridiplantae > Streptophyta > Pinopsida > Cupressales > Taxaceae > Torreya > Torreya grandis. The sequence goes on from JARHVA010007436.1 coordinate 492,077, forward strand.
TAAATACTATAAGTTTTATATAATATTTAGTATCAAATATAATAAGCACTCATTTAAGCTGCACATTAGACATGGGCCTTTTTTGTATTCAAATAATATCTCTCGAATACCTCAAACACCCTTGACAATATAAAATTCCCAATTAAGTATCCCAACACCATGTAAGTTACACACCCCTTTTTAATGGGTACATATCATGTATATATAATAATTTCCTTGAATATAGGTTTGTTACACTATATGGGCCCTATATGGTATGATAGCATCAAAAATACTCTACCATTATCCCTCACCATCATCATTTTGCTCACCTTGATAACATATAAAATACCCTATCAATGTCCCTCACTTGCATCATGGATGACTACAAGCTATAAGATAGGCTCTCAAATGCCAATCTCTTATACCAACATCAAAAACATTGCATCATTGATTCAAGTTTCATATGAGACATGGATCCATACCATAACTAAAGCAATTGTCATGACATCCTCATCTACAATTGACCAAATAACACATGCAATCTAATATGTTTCCACCTTCTTTTAATATAATTTACATATATCATTCTGCACCACTAATACTCGGACATGTATATTTAAATTTTAACATAGCCATCTATGTAGGTGTAAATTATGTGGTATAAGTTTTATCCATATGTCTTTGTAAATTAATATGCTTATCTTCTAAGTGGTAACATGTTTGTTGAAGCCAATATTATATTGCATTAATTTATTATATATAATAATATTTTTTTTAATGTACCTATTGGTGTATGATATCCATTGAATTATAGGTACGTATGTTCTTAAGCCTAATTTATTTCTTTAGGTGTTAATATATTGGAAATATGTATGAATGGAACCTACAAGATAGATTATGGGACATCAGTGTCTTATCCCAACATCAATTACAATGCAACAATGATTCAAGCTACCCATTAGACATAGAGTTGTATAGTAATTTAGTCATAAAAATTGATGTAGGATTTTGTTTTCGTAAAGAGAAGTTGTGTTAAGTAATGGAGTGTAAATCAATATAACCAATGATCTCATATAATATTATAATTAGATATACTATATTATTATTATATTATATAGTACTATAGTAAAATAATTATACAATATATATAATTGAAATACATTTTACAATAATATGATATATTGTTGGAAATAGTATATTTTATTAAAAATATACACATAAACACATAATATTAACAAAAAACACAAATAATATTTCATAAATATTCCTAAATACCTAGTATTGATTTTGTTGAGAATGGCTAGAATGTGACACTACTTTCTATTTAAGTTTATAGTTTGAAAGTATGCCAGTTTATGGACTATTAGACATCATGTTAAATTATATTTGTATTTGATTATCCTTATCATATATTTACATATGTGTGGTACACCTATATGTTATATTTTCCTTGTATAGCTCTTATACTTGTTAGTAGTGTAGAGAAGTGTACATGTTAATTATTGTATATCTCTCTTATACTTGTTAGTAGTGTAGAGCGGTGTACATGTTAATTATTGTATATCTCTCTTATACTTGTTAGTAGTGTAGATAAGTGTACATGTTAATTATTTTATATCTCTCTTATACTTGTTAGTAGTTTAGAGTAGTATACATGTTAGTTATTACCACTAGAACTATTGTGTTGTGTTTGAAAACATGATATTTTAGTCTAGACCGTTACCATGGTATTTTTCATCAATATTATCATTTAGTTGAGTTTAGTGTTTTTTTATGAACATCATTGAAATATTTTTAGATGACTCTAGGACTGATCACAAATAAAGCACATTTAATCTCAATTGATAACTCTTCTAGCATATAATTCACATTATATCACCAATGGTACCCCCTTATGTGCCCACGTGACATCCACATTGGAAAATATTTGATAATAAATTTGAAATACCATAAAATATCATATATGGACTCCTTTAGTGTACAATAAATCTTGAAACACCCTATCATTTCCCCTCATCATCACTACCTAGCCCACTTTGAAATATTTACCACTTGCATGTTTTGTACGACCTTCACATTATGCCATGGGTATGATTATTATGTCTTCATATCTTATTAACCCTAATGTAATTTAACTAGGATTGAATATATTCATAGCATAGTTTAAGATAAGTTTCAATATAGGCTTTGGAACCTTAATGTATTATTTTCTTATCAACAACATTATAACACTACTCTAAGTCACATATCAGATGTGGATCCTTCAAATAATAAAATTAGTGTCATGTCATACTCATTGATCCTTAACAATATCAAGCATCCAATCATATAAATCACCACCATGAAAATGATGTACCCATTTTCAATGAGTACAATTAATGTAAATCTAATAGCTACCATAGATATGTAAATAAAATGTAGGATATAGCAATTTTTTATATAGAAATTAGTGAGTGGCAAGTCCTCTTATGAATGCAACCCTTAATGAAAAATGATATAGATGATATTACAATGCTTGGCCACTATGACTCCAAAATTAAACACAATTGGACTCATTTTAATGTACCACATAGCCTACACATATCCTCACAACAATTTATGGACTAGCAATCCACACCTCCAATAGACACATATAATGGTTCAGGAAGAGACCCATCAATGCATCAGATTTCAACTATACAACATCATGTATTCAACATATTTGATAATCATGCCCCATTAAATATAGTAGGCATCCCCCCAACATGAGTGTATAGGCAACCATAGGTACATATAAATCATTCCTTATAAGGATCATCAAATGTTTCTTGGACTCACTTGTATCTATAGGTAAATCTCCCCTACTTCTATGAGCTCCAACTAGTGTTGTATCATTTAACATCAATGTGTTAACAATACATTCATCCATCCACATTCATATCTAAGAAATGTGATTTCTTGATGTGCATGTATTTATAGTTACTAAAGAGGAAATGAGATATATTAAATATATGCTCGTATATGGCATGAGCTTCATAGGCTCAAAGATATTGGGTAATATAAATAGTCAATTGTGTGAGGCCTTTCTACACCACAACTAAAAAATCTTTGGTGGTTATTAAATGATACTTGTTAGAGACTCAGGACAACATCCAATTATAAATGACATTCCAATGCATGCAAGTGGGTATTTTGGTCATATACTATAGTGCATATTTGATACACTTTTCAATTTAAAAATAAATTTTCATCAATAAGGATGCAAAGAATAGTAGCTAGAATTCATAAATTTGTTACCAAATATAAAATATGCTAACCCTATAAAAATTACTGGTATACTCTCATGTCTATTCTCATGTCAATGACATGATCATACATGCTGATAGAATAATAACATCATTTTAAAGACTCAACCCATTTGTATGAAATTAACAAATTTAATTATATTGGAAATAATGCATAATAAATAAAAGCTAAAATATGTAAACATTGCAATTAAATTCTATAAATCTAAATATAGAGAAGCTCTATAGACAAGTCACCAATTCTATAGTCAACTTAAATTGATCATGATTCTATATAAGGGGAAACAAATCATGGTAACAATAAATCTATGGGTGAATGGAAGATTGTTTAATGCAGTAGTTGGAGAAATTCTTCAAATTTTCTATAGTCTAGACTCAAATCCACCATCATTACCAATGTATATAGTTTTTACATTAAGAAAATAATTTATCCCACCAGGTGATAGTAATAATCCTTTGCATCGTCTAATTCCTCCTATAACTCAAGGTAATCATACACAAATACCTATCAAGCTGTAACCAAGACTAATAATATATAAATCATAAGGAATGACTCTTGAAAATGAAACAATTCATATTCAAAACACGGATCTCCAAGGATTGACCTTCACTAATATATCGATAGTATGCTCCCTTAATGACATATATATCTCCCATGCTTTTACATTTGAACTTTTTTCAATAATTAAGGACTCTCTAAAGTAAATATAAGGAAATTATATGAAATAAGGCTAATAAAATATTCTTTTCCACTTCATTTGTATCAACTCTAGCTATAATATACCATTTTATACATTTATCGAATGGATTTTTATAAATAAATGACTAGAATCATCTTTTTTTATAATCTCTTCTATATTTTTTAATATATGATTTGGAAAAATATAATGTGTATAGATTCAAATCATTTTCTCATGGTAAATAATGATGTAAAAAAAGAGGTTGATCTTTTGAAGGCCATAACTTTTAATCCATAGATCCATTTGAGCCCATATTCACATGAAAAAGACCAATGCGAAATTTTCAATGCATTCATAACCTGCCCTTCTAATTATGATATGTCTTTGATATTTTTCAGAGGCCATATGTGACCATATGAGGGTATACAATTTTAGTTTTATTTTAATTTTTTTTTTTTTTTCTAAATTTAGAAATGATATATTTTCATTATTAGACTTGAACATTAGTTGAAATTGATTTGATAGGTTAATTTTAGAATTTATTTTAATTTTAGATATTTTTAGAGCTGCATGTAATTACATGCAAAACTTATTAAAAATAGAATCTTGTAAAAATTGTAGGTGGAATTTAATTTAGCTTTAGAGTTCAAAAATTTTCATGTTAACTCCAATCGTTAGTTGAGTCAAATTTATGCATGGTTTATAATTATTTAAATGATTTAATAAGAATTAATACTAGTTATGGTTTATAATATTTCCATATTAGCTTTTTAGTTGTCTTGATAGTATTTTGGTTCATTATTTAGAATCAAAGCAAGTTTGAATCTTGGATGTGTAAGAGATGGTGAAAGGACAAGAAGGAATCACTTAGATGAACCATACTATGAAAGAGATACAGATTCAAGTACAAAAATTAATCATGACTATTATGAGTTAAATATAAAGGAGAGTACAATATAATGTAGAAGATGACACAGATCACAAGGAATAAATTTTAAAAGAGAAGCAAAAAGAACAACCACCATCAATGGGAAAGATGATGGTTAGAGATTGAGAAGGAAGGATCAAAGTAATCAAGGTTGATGTTCAATATTATGGAGGATGTTTAACACCAAAGGAGTTGATAGACTAGATGAGTAACATGCAAATATTTTTTAAATGGAGAACTATGTGCAAAGACAAGAAGATAAACTTTGCATGCATGAAATTGAAGGGTCATAGAATAATTTTGTGGGATCACTATCAAAGATAAAAATAGATAAATGTTAAAGATAAGATCAACTCATGAAAAATGTTGCAGACCCTATACAAAAGATTTTAAAAATTTAGAGAGAAGATTCATAGTATAGAAGAGTATATATATGAGTTTTACAAGATTTTCATAGGAATGGAGTAAGATGAGACACAAAAGAAGGTAGTTAAAAGGTATGTAAATGGTTTGAAGTTTTCTATTCAAGATACATTAAGTATGCATAAAATACTTTGCATGGAACAAGCTTATCGTGTAGCTTTTAAGGTAGAAGAAAAATAAAATCGATAGAATTTCCAAAGAACATAAACTAGGATAAGAAAATGATAATCTCCTCATATAACGGGATGAGGTGGATTGAATACTAAAATATGTAAGTTTAATACCACTAGAGGAGAATCATCATGTGGTCTAGAAATATAAGAAGATAATAGACAAATGTTTTAATATCATCAAAGAGGAAGAGGATTTTTGAGAGGATGAATTTATGTTAGTGGTATAGGATGGTTTTTAAATCAATGCAGGTATTATGTTTGTTATAGATATGGAGATGAAATCCATAGAGTGTTTGAGTTTCTACACTATTAATATCAAGGAAGGAGGCAAGAAGATCACCTAAAAATTAGTTTAATTGAAGATTAAATAGAAGAGCAAATTATATAAGTTGCAATAACAAATATTGGAGAAAATATCATGATCAAAAGAACAAATTATTTCTCCAAGGAAAGAACATGTGCATAATAATGAAGGTGGTGATGCATGGCTGAAAATAAATATCTTTTAAATAATGTGTACTTCAGGAGGTAATATACGTAACATAATTATAGATGGTGTTATTTGTGATAATATAGTTTCTAAAGATATGATTGAGAAAATAGATTTATAGTTTGAAAATCATCATAATCCTTGTTGGATTTCATGGTTTAAGAAAGAGAATGAAGTTACAATAGATAAGAGGTGCTTAATAAATTTTTCTATTGGTAAAACTTACAAGGATGAAATATGGAGTGATGTTATACCAATAGATGCATGGCATGTATTATTAGAAAGGCCATAGTAGTTTGATAGAAAAGTAGTTCATGATGGAACAAATAACAGATATATAATTTATGTAAAGGTATTATGAAGGTAGTTTTGATACCTTTAAAAAAATAAAGGTAGGTTGAAATCATGCTGACTGCAAAATAATTGATTAAAGATATGAACATGACATGTTGCTATTATGAAATAGTAGTGAATAAGTAAGAAACATAAGTGATTCATGTACCCATAGAAGCAATGGTATTTTTGAAAAAATATGCAGATGTTAAATACCTAATGAGTTACCAGATGGTATACCACCAAAGAGGGATATTGTTTATTATATTTATTTGATTCTAAGATTAGATATAATTAATCAAATAGATTAAAGGATGAGTCTAATAAAATATGCATAATTGAAAAAGCATGTTACTAAATTGGTTAGGAAGGGTGTAGTAAGGGAGAGTATGCATCCTTGTGTAACACCAATGTTGCTAACTCCAAATAAAGATTGAGGGTGGAGAATGAGTGTGGATAGTAGAATAATCACTAAAATTACAATCAATTATAGATTTTCTATACCTCATTTAAATGTTATGATGAATGTTCTTGGAGGAGAAAAATATTTTACTAATATCTATCTAAGGAGTCATTACTATTAGATTTGAATTCATGAAGGATATGATTGGAAAATAATATCTAAGACTAGAGATGGTTTATATGAGTGGATGGTGATGTCATTCAAACTACCTAATACATCCAACACATTCATGAGGGTGATGAAAATAGTGCTATTATAATATAATTGTAATTTTGTGATGGTTTATTTTAATGATATTTTAATATTTAGAAAGACTAAATATGAACATTTACAACATTTGAGAATGGTATTAGAATTGTTAAGAAAAGAGAAACTCTATGTGAATTTTAAATAGTGTAATTTTATGCATAATATTTTGGTATTTTTAAGATTTATAGTTTTAGCATATGGTGTAAGAATGGATGAAGAAAAAGTAAATAAAATTATTCAGTGACCTATCCCAAAGGCCATCACATAGGTAATAAGTATCCATGGTTTAAAATATTTTTATATAAAGTTTATTAATAATATTAGTAGTCCTAATCAACAATAACAAATTGTATGAAAACAAAATAATTGACATGGACAAGGACAACAACAAAAATATATGAGTTTTTGAAGAAGAAAATTATAGAAACACCTACTTTATCATTTCCAAATTTAATAAATGTGTTTGAGGTTGAATGTGATGCTTTTTTTATGGGAATTAGTGTCATGTTGAGTCAAGAAGGGAAGCCAATATCATATTTTAATGATAAATTGAATCAGTTAAGAAAAAAGTATTATACGTATGATGTTGAATTTTATGTCATTGTACAAGTATTAAGAGATTGGAGACATTATCTAATGCATAAGGAGTCTATCAAATTTATTGATCATGAGGATTTTAAGTATGTGAATGCTTATAAGAAATTAAATTATACCATGTAAAGTGGGTGTCTTTATTATAGGGTTATACTTTTGTGTTGAAACACAAATCAGGGAAATAAAATCAGGTAGCTAATACTTTGAATAGGTGATAGGGTTTATTAACTATTGTGGTGAGTGAAGTAGTTGGATTTGAATTTATTAAAGAAGTATATGATATTGATCCATATTTTTGAAAGATAGTTGAGCAATGTAGGAATCCATTGACAGGGGATATGAGCAATGTTTATGAAGAGTATATTATTAGGATAGTTATCTCTTCAGAAATAAATAATTATGTATCCCAATTACATCTCTAAGAGATAATATTAAAAGAGGATTACATAGTGATGGTTTGACTCAACATTTTTGTAACACAAAGATAATAACTTTGATGGAGGAGAACTATTTTTGGTTAAAGAGAGATTTGACAATGTATGTTTACAGGTGCAAGATATGTTAGGTGGAAAAAATAAGTGAAAAAAATATAGAGTTGTACATGCCATTACCAGTTACAAGAGGACCATATACAGATTTGAGTATGGATTTTGTGTTAGTATTACCAAATATAAAGATAAGTAATGACTCAATTTTTTTTATCAATAGGTTTTCTAAGATGGCTCATTTTATTGTATATAGGAAAATTAATGATGCCACTAGAGTTGAATATTTGTTTTTTAAGGATATTGTGAGATTACATGATGTTCCAATATACATTACATCAGATCAAGACATAGCATTTTTAAGTCATTTTTGAAGGTCTTTATAGAGGATGGTGGGGACTAAGCTACAATCGGGTAGTGCATACCATCATCCAATAGGTGAATATATAAAATTAATAAATAAGAGCTTGGAAAATTTGTTGAGATACATAGTTTTAGAGAAGCCCAAGCAAATAGGACTTGGCTTTTTTGTACGCTGAGTTTGCACATAATAGTTCAGTGAATAGTTCAACAAAAAAATTATCATTTCAATTTCTTAATGGGAGAAATTTTATGAGTGTTTTAGATTATTTAAATTTATTAGTTAAAGAATGAGTTTGTGATGATGCATAAGCATTTGCAGAACATATACAATATTTACAAGAAGTAAAAATAAAGTTGAAAGAAAGTTATGAAGAGTATAAAGTAGCGGTAGATATTAGAAGAAGGTCAAAAATATTTGATGGAAGAGATTCGGTAATGGTTTATTTGATGAAAGAGAGATTTCTGAAAGGCACATATAACAATTTGAAGTACAAGAAAATTAGACCATGCAACATTATGAAGAAAATTGACAACAATTATTATGAGGTGAGTTTACCACATAATTTTTATATCTCTCCAGTATTTAATGTTTCAAATTTATGTGATTTCCATGGAGAATATGCTTAAGGTGAAAAATATGAAGAAGTAGATTGGAAGCAATAGGTGCCAAAGAAGAAGAAATAAAAGATAGTGCAAGTTCTACATAAAAGGACAATAAATACAAGGCAATGAAGTTATGACAGGTATGTGGTATAGTGGGGAGGATTATAACAAGAAGACAACACTTAGGTTATAGAATGGGAGCTGAAGAATATTGATAGGAACAAATAGCAGTAGTACAATCATAGCAACTGGTAGAAGCTAAGATGGTTTTAACTAGAGGACAATGAAGCAAAAAAGGGGACTGAACATCTAGAGGCCATAACTTTTGATTCATAGCTCTGTTTGAGCCTATATTCACGTCAAAATGACTGGATCAAAAAGTGCAATGTAGCCATAACCCGTTGTTCTAGTAATGGAATGTTTTTGAAACTTTTGGGGGCCATATGTGACCATATGAGGGTTTAAAATTGTAGTTTAATTTTATTTTCAGGGTTTTTTTTTTAAATTTTGAAATTGTCTATTTTTTAATCATACTTGAACTTTGAGTTAAATTTTGTCTGATACGTTAATTTTAGAGTTTATTTTTTTTTCAAATATTTCAAAAGTTGTGGCAACTTGCATGCAAAACTTACTAGAAATAGCAATTGTTAAAAATAGTTGGTCGAATTTTATTTACTCAATTTCAATTCTAATTTGAGGCTTATTTATGCATGGTTTGTAATTATTTGAATGATTCAATATGAATTAATACCGGTTATTGTTCATAAACTTGGCCTATTTGTTTTTTGTTTGTCTTGATAATAATCTAGTTCATTAACTAACATCTTGTTCGCTTATTGGGATATTGAAATGTGTTGAGGTGTAAACGCATTGTCAGTCATGCTTCTAAGAACCAATGGATAACTTGGGCTAATGGATGGGTGCCGTGTGGTATTATGGCCAAAGTAAACATAGGTTTGACTGCAATGTGTACATGGTGATGAATTCAAAATCGTATGTAAACTTTAACTATTGTTTAACCGTCATCAATATGTCAGTCATAAACACCTCTACATAGTATAGCTAATCAAAATAAACGGTTGCTACCATCCTGAAAAATCAAGTCCTTAAATTAAACCATATGATGCTACGTATCCATAACACTATCTATAATTCCTTCATACATTCCTTATGCCCTCAGAACAACTGCAAGTTATGAATAATGAAATGAATAAAAGCTAAGAAACCATAATTGAACTATAACTTCTACTCAGCTTTATCCTTACCTAGATCTAACAAAAATATCTTTTTAATTAAACATATTAAATTTATTTGAGTTAACTATATAGTCACACATGGTAGCTAATGCACATGCATTCGACAAGTCGATTGTTATTGTTTAAGAATGACTTCGATTTTATTTCCCTTTTAGAATAGGTCGAGAATTATCCTATTTGATGCAAACTCAAGGACTCAGTTTCGGACCTTAAAATGTCCTTGAGTTTTGTTGTAAGTGCTTTTCCAAATGCTTGGTGTCGAAATCAAACATGCTTTTCCTTTGTTCTCGTTGGACGCATAGCTCTGACATTGGCACTGTCCCTTAGTAGTTTCGCATCAAAATTAGCTTGTTTATACTTAGCCAATACTAGGAGGGTCAAATCTATGCCTTAACCATGTGCCTTCGTGCTTACTCGTGCTTGGTCATGACCGTTTTTGCCCAGTCAGTATAAATTTAGCTTGTGTTCTTTTTATCAGCATGTGTACTTAGCCAAATATCTAAGAAATCGATTTGTCAATTATAGTGCAGACTTTTGTGTTTTTCCGTAGCCTATCCCTCCTTGTATTTTCGCACACTTATGCTTAGTCAAACATTCCATGTAGATAAGGTCGACCATGACTTGCGTCGACGACGCATCACGATGCAACTTTGTGTATTTTCACAATTTTTCGAAGGCAAGGGGTCTCACTTGGCCCTTAGTGCCACTTGGCACATTTTCGTGGTTTTCTGCTTACTCGCATTTATTCGCATAGTCACCCGACCCTACGAAGTGTAACTTGTCTAAATCACAAATTTGACATCGATATTTTGTTTCAGGTTTTGATATTCGACGCGCTTGCGCACTTTGCAATTTAGTAATCAAGTTGGTGAAGAGCTCGATGCCCGCGAGGTTGCGAGGCAATCAGAGCTTTGGCACTTGTCAAACTCCAGTTCAATCGTACCTTCAGGGATTAATTTATTCATTTATTAAACTTGTTGGCTTGTGATGTAGTGGCATGTCACCACGTGGATTTGCAACTCAATTCCGTGTTTAAAAGTGCGCGACCTCATCGCACGACAGTGTATCGTAGCATCAGAGATTTCAACACAACCCTTTGTAGCAATATAGTTTACAGGGCAATATTGTGTTGTCACATTGAGAGACCCCTCATTTTTGCTCTGTCAAAAGGGATGTGAACCCCTGCCAAGAGGCAAGTGTCATCTTGTTGCAACGTCATCGCTTTTGAAAGGAACATTTTTTGCATTTGCAATATTAAGACTCAATAAAAAATATTCAGGTGTCATCACTATGCTTGCTTGTATGGAAAGAACACATCTTGTGTTTGATGGCTCGAACAACGTTGAAAATATGTGAAATTATGTTAATCAATATTGGAAACATGAAGAGGGATATGGTGTTACTTAGCTAGCACGGTTGATGACTTGGTTGGCCACGATGGGTTGAGAACGCCTAGTTAATGTTTATGGCCATCTTATGCGTAAAACCATAAAAACATATGGATGAAGTAAGAACTTGATAGGCAAGTTTGTTGTGTTTTGGACATAATTACTCATCATATATAATTATGGATTAATATAATATAGCCTAATAAGATTTTGACCATTTAATCATATTTGAAAAGTTGGTTTGATTATAATCATATGAACGTTTTTGTTGATTAAATTGAAAGTTGTAGCTTGAGTAAAGATAGGTAGTATATGGTATTATAATAATGGGCCAAATCTTGGACAAGTAGTTTTGTGTGAGTCTATAAACTATGATCTCAAAACTATAATTTAGTATTAGTATTTGAATAATTATGATTGATTTTTTAGACTATATGTATTAATTTAAATTTAATAATCGTTACCTTAAAATAAATGAAGTTTTTGATTATTATATTGTTAGGTAATAGTTTCATTCAATTTTTTTAAAGAGCAAATTAAGATGATTTAAAGAAAAAAATTGTAGCTAGTTTTAAAGTTAGCACATGAACATGCTATAGAAAATGTTTTCAAACTTGAATCAAGAACATGAAGGACTCACAAATATCTTTTATAATAATAATTCAGTAATAACCAGATGACAACATCATATTTTTAATAAATCAATCAAACAAATTGATATAAATTATAATTATGTTGGAGGCATTCAATGTGGTAAAACCCCCCATATATTTGTCTCACATCCCACCCTAAACATTTAAGTGGTTTCGCCAATGAGGGATTGCCATGTGTGGGCAAGGTGTTATTTTTGCCTGCAAAAATAGGAGGATAGTTCTTAAGATTACATTCTTATTTATATATGACTAGATTCTCATGTGATCCTTGCATAGTGAAGAGATGGGCAAACAAAATTGTCTGAATATTGTGTCCACCTTACATAAAAAATGGGCAAAAAAAATTAACAGTTGCGAATTAAGGTTGCAAAGAATTGGTTTAATCTCTATGTTAAATTGTATGGCCCATGTATTAACATCTTCGATGCAGCTTCCATCGCCCGTAGGATTTTGAAGACTTTGGGATGCATCTAAGAGGTCCCATCCCATTGAACACTATTTTATGTGCACTAATTTTGTATATTGTCTGCAACACATTACCTTCACTTTAGCTTGACATCAGACAACATGAATAAAAAACTCTATATATAATTAACGCAGAGTTATCATTACAAAGATGTAATAAGTAAATTGAGAGTCATAATGCTAGATTGTTGATTGAATAGGTAAGAGATAATTGTTAATGTAATCATTTCTTCTTATTAGTATGAAGTATAATTTTTGTGTTGCCTCACTCTCCAATGTCTTGTTAAGATGCTCTTTTGTTTCTAGCAAGTGTTGTATTTGCTGGTCGAATGGCACTCTATCAATTTTCAATGACATTCATATTTGCATCATCATTATAAGAGAAACATACAATGTCAAGAAATGGAATCAATTATAATATTATTGTAGCAACTAAAAATTGAAAAATGAAAATAAAGCATAAAATAGAATCTATAAATTTATAGAAAGATATGACAGTGATCATTCATTATAAATTCCATTTTTTCAAGGCTGTAATAGCATCAAATATGATCTATATCTACAAAGTCTGAACATCTTGAACTAGAAAATCATTGAAAGAAGACAATTGGTGTTTTATTTTTTTCCATTATTTTATTAATTCCCTGTTCCATCTCAATAGAGCATGACATAGTGGGACACATAGAATGTTTATACAACACTTGAAACTATATGTCCCATCATGACTTGCTAAAATCCCCTCTTCTTTAAAATGTGCCATATGAGATTTAGGTGGTTTGAAAAGTTTTTATCATATTGATTAATTTATTCAAATTTTTAAGGAGTTTAATAATATGTGACACCTTGTGAAGTGAATATTAAATACTAATATAGATATATTAATATTGTATATAATATTATTTACTTATTAAATTATAGAATATTATATAAAAATATATATTTAATACAATACTTTATTATTTATTGTATATAATATATATTATATTAATATAATATATATTAGTTTATTTAATACACTAAATCATCATATCACTTGGATAGAGAATGAAAACATCAGTAGGGATTTGATTTCATTGCTAGAGTATATTGGCTTTTTAATCATACAATGTGGGTGCCCATTTCTACATGATAATTAAACCTACCAAATCTCCCTACCACATTGGAACAATCGCCAATCCACCACATTTTTCTCAACTATTGAGTCCTTACCCAGAACATTCACATAGTATCAGGAGTGATGCCCTCTTATGTATCAATGTCACATGCTTTTTTTAAAAAAAATGGCACTCACTTAGACCACAATGATAGAAACAAGATCAACTCCATACACTCAATGTATTTCATCCACATCAACATCATTATGTTGTCGATTCAATCCATTATTTAGATGTTGATTCTTTCTATAATCAAATAGAAAATAATTAATAAAATTTTCCACCATCCTATAAGCTATAAACCCCTTTGTAGTGGGTGCATGATATGTAAATCTAACAACTACCCAAAATTTAGGGCATGTGTATGGTATAGACACTTGATAGGATCAACATATTGGCATAATAGATGAATATACATCATAATATAGATGTTGGGACCTAAATATTTTCTCTCCATATTAATGGAATTTTAATACAAATTTGAGTTGCACATTGGACATGGATCCTTCTCACAATCAAATCGTTATCATGTTATCTTCATCAACCATTCATAATAAAAAATGTATAATCAAATAACCCACCACATTTCAAGTTATGTACCTTTTTTGATGTGTCACTCAGAGGCCTCTACACATGTGATCCCTAACCACCCTTGGTGCCCACCATGATGCCATGTGGCAATGACTAGGCTTGGACCCCCTGGTGTTCACCATTTTTCTAAGTGACAACATCACAAACACTTAGAAGTATTTGTAGAAGTCAGCCATGGAAACATCCCAAGAAGCTATGCAAGATGATACCACTTGGTAGCACTATAAATTGATCATATCCTTATATGTACTTAGCCACATGAAATGATTATAATGCACTTGGGATTCTTAGCTACTTGTATTATCAAACACTTCTTCTATGTTCTAAATGCAATGGATGTAACCATGTGGTGGCATCCTAAATGTTTTGGTCTTGTAGGCTTCAAGGAAAAAAAAAATTTCCCCTGTAGTTGTTAGATTGATGTATGTCATATGTATTTACCTATCAAAGATGCTTCCACCTTGAAATATGAAGACCCCTTTTTGATGGGTGTAATTCATGTCAATCAATTTGCTACCTTCAATCTAATTCTGGTGTACAAAATGGGGCATTCTAGGGTACAATATCACTTGACATTTTCTATCATTATCCCTTACCATTGTCACCTAACTCCCTTAAAAATAATCTATGTCTACATGTGTGTGTGTGTGTGTGCGTGTGTGTGTGTGTGTGTGTGTGTGTGTGTGTGTGTGTGTGTGTGTGTGTGTGTGTGTGTGTGTGTGTGTGTGTGTGTGTGTGTGTGTGTGTGTATTAATTTGTATTTTATTGATGTGTTCCATGAATATTTTATAGTTAAATGTGTTACCACCTTGTAAGCTACAGACCCCTTTCTAATAGATGTACATCATGTTAATCAATTAGTTACATTGAATCCAAGACTCGTGTACAATATGGGCCCTCTGGGACATAATATCAATTAAAATTCCTTATCATTACCCCTCAAAATTTTCACCTAACTAATTTAAAAATAGTTTTTGTTTATAGTTTTCCATCATCCTCCCAATAGCCCACTGTATTGCTGGACACTTGGAAGCTGCATAAGATAGGGGTGATAGGTGTGTGGCTTGCATCAATTTCTAAAAAAATAGATGGAAAGTGATGTAAATGTATACATAATGAGGGTATGACCATATATTTAGTTTACCATGTATTTATGGTTGTATAAGGATGTCAACATAACATGAAATAAAGGGCAAGGTAGTAAATAACATGCAAAATTTTAATTTAATTAAAGTATATGCAAGTTTTTATATAATGTGGATGACAACACCACTAAATTATTCATGCATTAGTGACTTGGTTTCTTAATACATTATATATCTTAAAAATTTATTATTTAAGCTAGCTATATTAAAAAATAATAATTGGAACCCTAATGGATTGGCACACTTATTTGGAACCCTAATGGGCTTAATGATGAGTGCATATTATACTTTATAATTTAATATTAAATCCAATTATATAGTATATATTTTAATCTATATTATACGTATGTGTGCCATGTATATTTACTAATCAAAGATGCCTCCACCTTACAAGATCTTCACCCCTTTCCAATGGGTGCAAGTCATTCCAAGCAATTAGCTAACTTGAATCCAACTTTGGTGTATAGTATGGGCGTTATGGTGTATAATACAACTTGAAATTCACAATTAGTATACATTACCATCATCACCTAACTCACTTACAAATACCCTCTATTAAGATATTTTTCTTACTTTGTAATAGTTTGATGTGTGTCATGTAATATTGACAATCAAAGATGATTCCACCTTACATTATTCAATCCCCGTTCCAATTAGTGTAAGTCATGTCAATTGATTAGCTACCTTAGATCTAAATATAATGTACAATATGCAACCTTTGGGGTACAATACAACTTTAAATGAATCAAATCCCCTATCATTACCTCTCACCATCATCACATAGGTCACTTAAAAATATTCCTTATTCACATATTTATTCATCATCCTCCCAACAACTCACAACATAGATTGACACTTGGAGGCTGCATAAGATGGGGCTGAGATGTGTGTGGCTTGTGTCAGAGTTTTAAAAAAATCAAGGGCAAAGTGATGTATATATCGACATAATGTGCATACAACCATCTATTAAATGAATGATGTATAGTGTGTTGGATAAGGATGTCATCAAAACATGAAAGAAAGGGAAAGGTAATAAAGAACATGCAATTTTTAAATTGGACAAAAGAATTTGCAATTTGTTTTATAATTTGAGTGATAACACAAACAAATCTTTGTTGCATTAGTGTCTTGATTGCTTATTATGTTATATCTATTGAAAATTTATTTTTCAGGATAGCTATACTAAATGATAATAATTACAACACATTACATCCACTTTAACTATGCATCATATTACCTCCACTTTAACTCTGAATCACACAACATGAATCAAAATCTCTCTATATATAGCTTACCCTAAATTGTCACTGGAAATATGTATTAAAAAAATTGACAAACTCATGAGGGTCATAATGCTAGGTTATGGATAGAATAAGTAGTGGATAATTGTTAATGTAATCATATCTTACTATAGGTATGAAGTATATGGATTCATGAACCAACTTTTTTGTTGCCTAACTCCCCAATTTATTGTAAAAATGCTTTTTTTTTCTAGTCATGTGTTGATTACAAATTGATAGAGTGCCGGTCGAATGGCACTCTATCAATCTACAATAATAATCACATTCACAACATCATTATAATATAAATAGACAATGTCAAAATGGACTGAGATGGAATTAATTATAATATAATTTATAGAAACTAAAAGTCTACATGAAAAATTAAAGAATAAAATAAAATTTGTAAATTTATAGAAAAAGATATGACAACCATCACTTATTGTAAATTCCATTTTATCGAGCCCTAAAAATCTTCGCATATCATCTATGTCTAACTATGTCTAAACATCATACACTATAGTGAGACACAATGGTTTTCTTCTCTTTCCATTATTTTATGAACTCCTTATTCCATCTCAACAACACACTACATAGTGGGCCACTTGGAAGGTTCATAAGACACTTAGAACTATATGTTCTATCATGACATGCTAAACTTCCCTCTTCATTAAAATTTTCCATATGAGATTGAGGCAGTTTGAAATGTTTTTATCATCATGATTAATTTATTCTAAGTTTCAAGGAGTTTGATAATAGGAAACACCATGTAAAGTGAATATCAAATACTGATACAAAAATATTAATATCGTATGTAATATTATTTATTTATTAATATATAGCATATTATAAATAAATATGTATTTAATACTATATTTTATTATTTATCATATATAATATATCTTATATTAATATAATACATATTATTTTATTTAAGACACTTAACTATGATATCACTTGGATATAGAGTATAAAAACTTGTAGGGATTTGATTTTATTACTAGAGTATATTACCCTTTTAATGGTACAATGTTAGTGCCCCTTTCTACATAAAAATTGAAACAACCAACCCTTCCTACCACATTGGAATGATCGATAATTGACCACCTTTCTCTCAATCATTGAATCCTATACCACAACATTCACATAATATCAAGAGTGATGCCCTCTTATGTATCAATGTGGCATGCATTTTGAAAAATTGTTGTTACTCACTTAGACAAAATTGAGAAAAATAAGATCAACTTCATAACCTAAATTTATTTCCTCCACATCAACATCATTGCCTTTTTGGTTCAGTCCATTATTTGGATGTCGATTCTTTCTATAATCAAATAGAAAATAGTCAATAAATTATGCCACCATCCTGCAAGTTACAAAATCCTTTGTAGTGGATGCATGTTATGTAAATCTAATAACTTCTCAAAATTCATGACATGTGTATGATATGGGCCCTTGGTAAGTATGAATATATTGGAAAAATAAATGAATATATGTCATAATATAGATGTTAAAAACTCAATGTTTTATCTCCATATCATAAACATTACAACATTGATTTTTTTCACATTGCACATGGATCCTTCTCACAATCAAGTCACTATCATGTCATCCTCATCAAACCTTCACAAAATAAAATATCAAATTAAATAACCCTCCACATTTCAAGCTATGTAACTTTATTTGATGGGTCCCTCAGAGGTCTCCCCATTTTACATGTAGTTCTCACCATGATACCATGTGACAAAATATAGGATTGGGCCACCTGGTGTCAAAATTCTCAAAATACAATAGAGATGTTAGCCCTAGTAGCATCCTAGGCAACTACAAAAGATGTTACCACTTGGCAGGATCACAACTTGATTATAGCCTCATTTTGTCTTAGCCACTTTCCATGATTGTAATTCATTTAGGATTCATAGCTACATGTATTATCAAATGCTTCCTATGGGATCTAAATTTTATGGATTTCACCACGTGGTGGCATCCTAGTATTTTAGGTCTTATAGAATTTTGATAAAATTGCTTGCTCCCCCATAGTTATTAGATTGATGTGTGTCATATAGATTTACTAGTCAAAGATGCTTCTACCTTACAAGATTTATACCCCTTTCATATTTATGTAAGTCATGTCAATAGATTATCTACCTTAAATCCAAATTTGGTGTATAATATGAGGGTTCTTAGGGTACAATATCACTTGAAATCTCCTATCAGTACCCCTCACCATCAACATCTAACTTACTTGAAAATGCTCCATTTTTTCATATATTTTAAATTTTATTATATTTATGTGTGCCATCTATATTTTCCAGTCAAATATGATGCCACCGTGAAATATATAGACCCCTTTCTAATGGGTGTAAGTTATGTCAATCAATTAGCTACCTTGAATCCATGACTGGTGTATGATTTGGGACCTTTGGGGTAAAATATCACTTGAACTTCATGTTCATTAACCTAAACCATTTTCACCTAACTAACATAAAAATACTCCTTATTCACATATTCTTTCATCCTCCCCCCAATAAACCATTACATAGCTAGACAACTGGAAGCTGCATAGGATAGGGTTGAGAGGTGTGTGGCTTGCATTAGTTTCTAAAAAAATATAGAGGGAAATTAATGTACATATATACATAGTGAGTATACAAAAATATATTTACCTTACCATGTATTGAAGGTTGGAAAAGGGTGTCATCAAAGCATGGAAATAAAGAACATGGAAATTTTTATTTGAATTGAAGAACATGCAAGGTTTTCTATAATGTGAATGACAACACCACCAAATTATTTTTGCATTAGTGACTTGTTTGTTTGTTACATTATATCTCTTTCAAATTTATTTTTCAAGATAGCTATATTAAAGAATAATATTTGGAACCCAATGGATTGTCATGTTTAGTTGGAACCCCAATAGATTGAATGATGAGTGCATACTATACTCGATAATTTAATATTAAATCTAATTATATTATTTATATTTAACTTTTATTATACTAATGTTTGCCATAGGGATTTACAATTTAAAGATGCTTCTACCTTTTAATAGGCAAACCCTTTTCCAATTGGTGTATGTCATTCTAATCAATTAGCTACCATGAATCCAATTCTTGTATATAGTATGGCCCTCTGGTGTACAATACAAAATGAAACTACCTATCATTATCTCTCACCATCATCACCTAAATACCTTAAATGTACTCCATGTTTTCATATATATTTTAATTTGCATTAGATTGATGTATGCCGCATAGAATTGCCAATCAAGGATGGTTTCACCTTGCAAGCTATAAACCGCTTTCTAATTTGAGTAATTCATTTCAATTGATTAGATACTTTGAATATAAATTTGGTGTATAATATGTGCCATTTGAGGCAAAAAATCTCTTCTAATCCCCTATCATAACCACTAAACATCATCACCTAACTCACTTTTAAATACTACTTATTAATAGATTTGTTCATCATCATCCCAACAACCCACCACATAACTAGACACTTGAAAGTTGGATAAGACAATGGTGAGAGGTGTGTGGCTTATCTTAGGTTTTAAATAAAATCAATGGGAAAGTGATGTACATGTCTACACAGTGAGTATATGACAATATATTTAACTAACCATATATTGAAGGTTAGATAAGGATGCCATCAAATCAGAGAATAAAGTACAAAGCAATAGAGAAAATACAAGTTATTCCAAAATATGAATGAAAACACCATCAAATCATTATTGCATTAGTGACTTAATTGCTTATTATGTTATATCTCTTATAAATTTATTTCTTAGGATAGATATATTGAATGATAATAATCATAATAATATTATACTATATCATTATACATTTATAATATATTATAGTAGTAATGTAATATATAGTCCCTACAAGATGTAATGCTATGTTTTAGTAAAGCATAATAGTGAAAATTGGTAGTCATATGTTACTTGAAATCCATGACTATTTCTCACATTTTTTCCTTTGTGCACCCAACAGTGTGCAAAAAATAGTCATACAATTTTTGTGTAAGTGATAGTATATGATGAGATTGTGTCCTTCATGAAACGTGGAAATGCATCGTGTAGAGAGGATGACTAGGCAATACAAAACATGCAATGGGTGAACAATTTCATCGTGAGATATGTGGTGATAATGAGGTACAATTAAAATCTATTTAATGTTATATCAAACATAATAGATCCCATATCATGCATCACACATGGTTTTAAGACATTTGTTATATTTACATGACTTACACATATTAAAAAGGGGTACATACCTCATAAGGTTACAACATCTTTGATTAGCCATTTTATATTTAAAAGGGTTGATGGGGACATCTTGAATGTTGATTTAATTGTGATAGAATTACACATATGATTAGTGGTTCAAATCAACGTGATAATGTTTTTATGTGTGGACACGGCATTATAAAATGACATGTCAATATAACAACATTACATAATGATACATGTTAGTGATATCAAAGCAAGTTGGTCAATCTTTTATTTATTTATTTCTATTGACAAGGGTGAAAGAAAGCATCATAGGAGTCAATTTGATTGCAGTAGGGTTTCATGACTCTCTTTGTCTTTATTTGGTAGATGGAAGAAAGGTATATTTTTTATGACATTTGAACATAAGCATAGCCAATTTTTTGTAGTTTGTTATAAAATGTTTAGAATATCCACTGATTTATACATGATCTCTCCAAGAACTATGTTAGTTGGATTCTCCTCTCACATATATTTTCCATGACATAAATATACTATTATACTAAAATAGGGTTTGCATTTTTCATTTTAGTTATTTATTGTACAAAAAAAATTTATAGATAAACCAAATTTTGTAATTGTCTCACTACGAAAGAATAACATGAGATTTTAGTTAATAAGGCATTGTTAAATGCATGTTTAGATGAAGAAAAGGAGGAAATATAGAAGTTACCAGAAGATGGATTTTCCTTGTAAGGGTACTTTTTTATCACATACGTGGAAATTGTTTATGGGCTCAAGTGTATTCTAGGATAAACATGGGTGAATAAATTGTGAATGATCAAGCCACATGAGACACCAATTGAGCTCAATAAATCTGTGAGGGTTTAAACATTCCATAAAAAGGTTGAATATGCATTAGGGGATCTGGGAAAGTAAACCAAAGGCTTTGAAATTTGAAAATGAGCGCAGGGATGAGATAAAAGGGTCCTAGAGACTAAAAAATATAATTCAGGATCTCATGCTCATCTCCTTCTTTTCTTCCTCTCAAACCCCTTTTATGTTTCCTAAATACTCGCACTGCTTAACAAGTGTTGATTTATTATTTGCCACAGGCTTTGACTGACAAACATACATATATCCACTTGATCCATGGCTCAAAACTATGACTGCCACATGGCTAGCCTTAATTTTCCTTAGGATCTGACAACTATTCCATCCCAAGAGTGGATAAAACTAACAAGGGTCATGTGTTCATCTTTCATTTATTCTAGGCATTCCTAGGCTATGACAAAAATGACAGGCTGTGATTGTGCTACTCCACATGCTTTCCTCTCATTAGGCTATAAACTTGTGTGCTTTACCACCTTGAGAAACCCTATAACCAATGGGATTATTGTCGCACATCATGTTATAGACCCGTGTGTTAGATCTCCTAGTCCCAATCTACATTTCACACATGTTAAAATCTTATTCGCTACATGATTCACATCACCTTTTAGCGGGCTCTGATCGGCCTAACATCCTATATCCATTTATTACTAGCTCAAAATTATAGCTATCACTTGGCAAGCCTTCATTCACCCTAGGGTTTAACTATCTTTCCAGCCTAGGAAAGGCTAGAACTGGCAAGGGCCACATGCTCTCCTTTTGTTGGTTTTGGGAATTATTGGACCCTATCAAAACTGGTAGGCCAGGACTGCACTCCTCCACATACCTTTCTCTCATTGAGTCTGATCCCTATGCAATCTACAACCTTGGGAATCCACAAGACCAAGGGGAGTTGCCACACCTCATGTTGTTGACCGGAGTTTCATATTTCCCATCCTAGCTTTATATTTTCCATATGACAAAATCTTACCATATTTCCCCTTTTATGTTTCTCAAATCCTTAATTTGCTAAGAAAGTGTCAGAGTCTTATTTGCAACGAACTTTGACTAGCTTGCTAGCCTATATCCACTTGGTGACCAGTTTATGGGGTGTCCACATAGTACACTTAAAAGGGGAACACTTAAACGAGCAATATACTTTTAAAAACATATATAAATTCCTTTCGGAGTTCCTTGTACCTTTAGTGTAATTGCTAGTTTAATACAAAAAAAACTCATTGACAATGGTGAAATATACATCAAATTTATAAATTATGTTATAGATATTTTTCAAAAAGCCATTAACTAAGAATATTTTCAAGCATTTCAGAGAAACATTAAATACCATCAATATAAAAAATCAAACTTAAATTAGAATAATGGATATATAAACTTGCCATTATATGTATTTAATATTTGCAACCCTCTTAAATATTTGTTTTCTTTTAATAATTAATATTGTTAACTTATGTTATGTATTAAGATAGTTCATTTTATTTGATGTCTTAAAAGCATATAATAGTTGCAACCCTCTAATATTTGTTTTCTTTTAATAATTAATATTGTTAACGTCATTATATTTGATGTGTTAGGAACCTTCACGATGAAGTTTGAAAAAATCTTTAAACAAACGTATTGAGGTGATTTGATAGAAATAAGAAAGAAAGTCAAGAGAAAAACAAAAAGAAAGTCAAAAAGACAAGCCAAGAGTGAGTCTCTGTATGCAGCAATTTATATTTTAAAAGATGTTTTGAACATATTTATTTTGTGAATGCATGTGGGAGAGATTTGCTTACAAATCTGTGAGCATTTTCTTTAAATTGATATTATAAGATACCTTCACCCTTCAATTGTCGATGGCCAAAATGGAGATGTTTTCGTCAACTGCAAATCGCTATAGCATCTGCTTAATCAATGCCCTGGCGTTCTTCGCTGTCTGCATGTTCTTCAACTATCTCTCAGGTCTTAACTAGTTCTTTTCGCCTCTTTGCATTTGTAATTAAACTTTTGCTAACCTTTTAACGAATATTTAGTGAATATTATCTTCAAACAGTTGAACTTGGGCAGTTATGCATTTGTATTATCCTGAAAGAATAGATGCAGGGTTGCCGACAATGAAAAAAATATGCGTGTCTAATATCTTATATGAATATATGTAGGTTCGTCAACAAATAAAATCGATACTCGGTTGGAGCATCGAATCTGACAAGTGACAATATGAAATCAAGCTATACAAATCGCAGGCTCATGGATGTGGGTAGGTGGAATTTCCTTATTCATAAATACCCATATAGTAAATTCGGTAATGTTTTGCTTTCCTTATATCTGCAGCGGTACCTGAGCGAACAGGGGAAGGCTACTCCAAAGAAGACATAGAAGTATATCAAGGCCCCACCACTCCAATGCCCAACGGCATACCCACATACACTGTACATATCCTGAACGTGTGCGTGACAGGCTGCCCGATACGGGGAATCCACCTCACTTGCGGATGGTTCAGCTCAGCCGTAATGATAGATATCAAATTATTCAAGCGCTTGAAATAGAACGATTGTTTGGTAAACCATGGCGAGTCGTTAAAGGCAGGTGGCTCCATATCCTTCCAGTATGCCAACACATATCCGTATCCAGTGTTGGATTTTAGTAGTTATTGGTTTTTAAAGTTGTGCTTCTTTAATATATTAAATGATTAAAATAGTTATACTTTTCATTTCATGTTACATTCCTATTGATTGTCCGTAGGTTTTAGATTTCGTATTTATTCTTCGTTCGTATCAATTCTTACATAGGTTTTTGATTCTTCTATTATTGAGCTCAACGGATCATTGTTTTTTTTTTAAATGATTAGGAGACAATGATTATGAAATGTATGTACTTTTTATTTATAAGATATGATTATGGAATATTTTAGAAATTAATAATAATAATAAATCAAATTTTTATTATAATATTTAAAAAAAAATAGTAATAATAAAAAGTCAAAATTTTATTATAAAAGTTAAAAATAAACCAAAAAAAAATAAAAATTAATTATTTGTTTTTACTTTATATAATAAAATAACAATTTTATTAATTTTATTACTTTAAACCATAAATTTATAATAAACTATTATTAAGATCTCATTAATATATTAAATTTTTTTTATAAAATTTAATTTATGCTATTATAAATAAATTAATATTTATGAATGTGGAATATTTAAAAAAATATAAATAATAATAATAATAAAATCAAATTTATATTATAATCTAAAAAATAAATAAAAATTAGTAATTATTTAAAAAAATTAAAATTTTATTATAAGCTTTAACAAAAAGTTAGAAGTTTAAATAAAATATAATAAAAACAAAAAAACAAATTAAAAATAAAAACCAAAAAAAAGTCTAATTATCTATTTTTGTTATATGTAGTAAAATAGTGAATTTATTAATTCTATTATTTTAGACCATAAAACTATAATAAACTATCATTAAGATTTCATTAATATATCTAAAATATTTAAAAAATAATAATTGAAGTTGTTATAAATAAAATAATATTTATCTTTCTACTTATTAAAAAATGATCATAAAATTATTGCTATAAAATTTAATTACAATATATTATTATTAATTATTTAAAATATAAGAGTTTTAATAAGAATTAAAAAAAAAATTCAATTAAAAAAAGAAATTAATTAATAAGTTGAGGTTGGATATATATTTTAATAATCAATTTAATATCAAACTTAATTAATTTAAAAATCAACCCAAAAAAAATTCAAAAAAATGTTAAAAAATTTCTCTGAATTTAGAAAAACTAAAAAAAAAATATTTTTATTTTTTAAATTATTATTTAAAAAAAAACATTAAATAATATTAAATATTTTTAACATATTTTAGTATGGGACACAACAAAATAAATAACATAAAGATTAAAATTTTGGCAGATTGTTGTATCACAAATAACAAAGCTAATCATAGATTAATAACATAAATGAGAAACTGTATGATATTGTTCTGAATTTAAAATTCTGAAGATTTTTCGATGGAAACCAATATGCATTGTATCTATGTTATAATTCCTAATACACCACTATATATATTATAACATTTTATAATTATAGATAGTATATTATATATTAATAATATTAATATTATATATAATTATTATTTATGTAATATTAATATTTTATAACTACAAGCTGAGTTATAAAATGGTAAGAGTGAGACCGAAGCCGAGGTGTGATCGGGGCAAAGGTCAATAAGGATCTTTTTTCAAAGCGAAAGGTGGAGGATATAGATCACTCAAGTCGGTAAGCTGTGCTATGGAGGAGGAGATTCGTTAGTCTAGGGAAGAGCTTGGTTCTTGGTCTGGTGAGGGTTTTGAGGAAGATCTTGTTGCCGGTCAGGATGAATAATGGGTGGAATCGGAAGAATTTTGTTAGTCCTGGGGTTTGGAGGAGAGGGTTGGGATGAAAGTGGCGCAAAAGCATCTTAGGGCTTAGTCGAAGGAAAAAGCAGCAGAGTTTTTGCCCCTTCCAGAAATAATTTTGGCTCATTCAGATAAAATCTAGGATCAAGGTTTCAAAATCGGTAGTGAAAAAGAATTGTTGCGGGAATCGAAGGATTTTTCAAAGGGTATTGCAAACTTGGAAGAGTGTGCACTAATTGTTAAATTTGTTGGCAAATGGCCTGTGATTGGTGAAATCGAATTTTGGTAGAGGAATGTTGGGGTCAGGGAATGGAGGTGAGCTTCATACCCAAAGGCTTTTACATTGTTATCTTTCCCAATTTGGAAGCAAAGGAGAAGGTGTTGAAACTTTCTTTTTGGTCCTTAAAGAGGTAATGGTTTGTGGCTTCAAAAATGGCACCCAAATTTTGATTTGGCGGTGGCTCATCATGGATGTTATCTAGTGTGTGTTAGGTTTTATGGTCTTCCTTTTGAATCTTGGGACAAGGATTGTTTAACGGTTCTAGGTAATTTGCTTGGAACTTGTTTGGAAATTGATCTAATTTCGATAAAGAGGATTTTGACCACATACACCAGGATTAGGGTATTGATTAACTTTCATATGGATATTCCTTAGTTAATCTCGATGAAATCTCAAGGTCATATTTGGGAGAAAATGATAAATATAGAAAACATTCCTTTCAAATGTTTTAAGTGCAGGAAAATTGGCCATACCTAGAGGCAGTTTGAAAGGGACAAAAAATCCACTATTTTAAAATTGGGTGAAGTCAAACAGGTTTGGAAAGTGGTGAAGTTTCCCTCAAAAGTGTTTAGGAACCGAATTAGACGCAATTATTATTCAATTGAACGGGAGAAACATAAGTCTAATAAGGAAAAGTCCATTTTAGGAGGACAAATTCCTAGATATACTGGTCAAAAAGATAAAAGTCTTCACCAAAGTTTCTTTTGAGGAATAAGAAGTGAACGTTGTTCCAGATATTTATGTTCCCATTTATTCCTCAATAATAATCAATGAAAGAAAATGAATATTGAATAAATTGGATAAAGGGAAAAACTTGTCCCCTGCTTCAAAGTTGAAAGGTTGTGAATACATCAGTGAAGAGTCTCAGGTTTTAAGAGAGCTAATCTAGAATACTTCATAGTTCACAGATCAAGTTTGCATTGAGAAGTGTGTATCTCATACTCCTTCATCAAGTTTGGAGTTGAAGGGAGAAGAGGAACAAGAAGATTCAGAAGAGGAAGCAAATTCTACAATTGTCCTAACTATCTCTCAATCTCAGAGTTCACTAAAAAAAGCAAATTGTGGCGAGTAAAGGCATGGCAAAAAATTAGGCAAAGATAAAATTGTTGGTGAATTTTCAGTTGCTAAGCAAGGATATTTGGAAAACTTTCTAAATGTTGGAATGCTAGCGGTGGAATTCACCTCTCCTATTCCATGAAGCTCCTTTCATGGAATGTTAGGGGCTTGAACGCCCCTTACAAAGGATGCTTAGTTAAGTGTCTTATGTTGGTAAAATTGCTAGATGTTATGTTGATTAAAGAAACAAAACTTAGTCTTGAGGAAGCTTCTCATTTGATGAAGACAAGCTGGAATAGGTGGAAAGTTATTTTGTAGGAGCATGTGGAGATTCTGGTGGTTGGTGATCTTATGGTCCCCATTCAAAGTTTTAGTGAAGATTTTAGAAAATATCTTGAACTGGCAATTGTGTAGAATATCATGTTTTTAATAGATATGAGTTTTTTCTTTGTATTAAATATGGGCCTACTAATCATGCTCAAAAGATTCAGCTTTGGAAGGAGATTTCTATAGTTCTAAAGGTGAATCAGGGGTTGAAGATTGTGTTGGTTGGTGATTTCAATGTTGTTATCTCTTTGACTGAAAAGATTGGGGTTAGAGCACCACTAGCTAGTGTTTTTCCATCTTTCAAAAATTTTGTAGGTCAGAATGAGTTGGTTGATGTCAAGCCAAAGTAGGGTTTTTTACTTGGAACAACAAAAGAATGGGGGCTCAAAATATTATGGAACGTTTAGATCATTTTTTAGTATCTACTAATTGGTTCTCTCAGAATTGGAACTCAAAAAGTTCCATTTTATCTCATTGTGGATCAGACCATTTTATGATCGATCTATGAATTTCAATAGATAGTCTACCTAATTTTTGTGCTTTCAAATTTGAGATAATGTGGCTCCAGGATCATTATATTTTTGAAAATATCTCATTTTGGTGGAATAGCAACTCTATAAAAGCAGGGTCTTTGATGTTTAAAATAGCTCAAAATTTGAAACATATCAAAGGTTGCCTTCATCTTTGGAACATAAACATCTTCAAAAATATCTTTCTAGACAAAATTTAGGTGGAAACAAAATTAGAAATTTTGAATAATATACTCATGCAAGAAGGGATGAACCAAGCTGCATATTGGGTTGAAAAAAATTTATCTTCTAAATATGAAGAACTAATGTTATGTGAAGAAATTCACTAGAAACAAAAATATAGAATTAAATTGTTGGAAGATGGGGATTGTAATTCTTCAATTTTTCACAAATTAGTAAAAATGAAAAGAAGCATCTCTTACATTTCCAAAAAAATTTCAAAGGATGGAGAACCTTTGACTTCCCATTTAAACATTAGAAGAGAGACTATATCCTTTTTCCAGAACTTGCTAAATGTAGATTCTTATTCAGATCTTCACTCTCAAAATTCTAATCTCAGGTATATTCCTAGAAAATTCACCATAGATGAAAATGAAAAATTTATTGTTCCTTTATGTTTTGAGGAAATAAGGATATTACTTTTCTCCATGGCTATAAATAAAAATTTCTAGGTGTACATGGCTTTCTTGCAGCCTTTTTTCAATATTTTTGTGAGATTAGTGGTGACTAGGTGTTGTTGATGGTGGAAGATTTGAGAAGAAGAGGAAATATCATTCTTGAATTGAATGTCACTTTCATTTCTCTTTTTCGTAAAGAGAATTAAAAATATTCCTTCAGAGATTTATATCCCATTTCTTTGTGTAACACAACATATAAAATCATATCAAAATCTATGGCTGAAAGGCTAAAACTAGTGTTGGAATCTTTGATTTCTTAAGAGAAATCATGTTTTATACCAAGGAGGAATATTCAAGAAGGTATAATCATAGCTCATGAAATTGTTCATTCCTTATCTCAATCTGATCGAGAAGGAATGATGATTAAACTTTACATCAGTAATGCATATGATAGGGTGAAGTGGTATTTTTTGATCAAAGTTATGGAAAGGTGTGAGTGGGTGTTTAGTTGAATTTTAGGAGCAAAGTTTTCAATCTTGTTAAATGGAAGTCCTAAAGGTTTTTTTGAATCTTCCAAGGGAATTTGTCAATGGGATATATTATCTCCTTTTTAAAATCTTTTTGGAAAAATTCCTTGTGAGGGCAATCAAATAGGCTAAGGTAATCTTTTAGTCATAGGGTCTCAAGGTGGCAAAGGGTTTGGAGCATCTAACTCACCGGTAATTTGCAGATGATCCATTTCTCTTTGGACAAGCTTTAGTTAGAGAAGAACAATTTTTTAGTATTATTATCTCTAGCTATGAGGAAGGTTCTAGAAAAATGATGAATTTAACAAAATCATAAATTTATTTCATAAATTGCTCTAAACAAGTGCAATAGGTAGTCTCTATGGTTTTGGGTTTTAAGATTAGGAAGCTTCCTTCAAAGTATTTAAGTATGCCCCTTTTTTAGGAGCTTGTAAGACTTTTCATTAGGATGGTATGATTTCTTCTTTCAAATAAAGATTAGCTTCTTGGCGAGGTAAATGGTTGACTTTGGTAGGAAGATTAATTTTGATCAATTCCATTCTTAGTGCATTACCAATTTATTGTATGTCTATTCTTCAAATGCCAAGTTTGGTAATAAAATCTATCAATTGAATAATGAAGTACTTTTTGTGGCAAGGAACTTAGGAGAAAAAAATATTCCATTACTCAAATGGGAAAATGTATGACAAATGAAAAAGATTGGATGAGCTGGGATCAAAAGCCTCAACTTTCAAATTCAAACTGTTGGCACTAAATTGATTTACAACACGATTACCAATCTCAAATCATTATGGAGTAGAGTGTTTAGAAGTAAATATTTTGATCGATTCAGTCTTTGGAGTGTGATTTCTATTTAAAATACTTCTAAAGGATCCAACATTTGGGATTTTCTTGTCAAATGTAGGACACTAATTTCAGAGCATGTATCCTAGACAATCAATAATGGAAGACAAGCTAAATTTTAGCAGGATTCTTGGAATGACCACAAAACTTTGGGTCAAAATAATAATTTTATAGAAACAAAGTCTTTTCTTTTAGAGGCTTAGGGAGTAAGAGTTATCGAATATAAGGAACAACCTTAGGAAACAGGTTTTATTTGGTCTTGGAAAAGTTTCAATAATTTTTGAATTCTTTTTGAGTAGGTGGCAAGGCTTATTGATTTTATATCTTAGAGAAATGTTTTAGTCAATTCAAAAGAGGAGTAGATGAATTGGATACGGGAAAATATAGGAATTATTCATTGAAACTAGGCTATCTAATGGTAGATGTTACTAGTTCAATCATGACTCATGCCAAAATCCTTTGTTGGAGTAAAGAGGGTGTTCAAAAGGTTGGAGCCTTTTCTTGGTTGGGTATTCAAAATAATATATTAACGCAAGATAAGATATGTGAAATTGGTATCTTATGTCCCTCTAGGTGTATTATGTTCAAATCTATGGAACAAAAGGTGGGGCACCTATTTTTTTTAGTGTCCTTTTGTAGCTGGGTGTTGGCATTGGTTATGTAGCATATTAGACTAGTCTTAGGCTTGACCAAAATACCTCTTCAATGCCTTTACTTCTTGGCCTTTTGTGGATATAAAAAACAATTTAGATAGTATATGAAGATTTAGTTTGGTGATTCTCATTTGGTGTGTTTGGAAAGAAAGAAATCAAAGTATTTTTGAAGAGAAAGAAGAACAACTTATAGGATTGCTCAAGGAGATTAAAATTTCTATTTTTGAATTAATTTCAGCTCAATGCAATCATAGAAAAGGTAATTTATCTCCATGGTATATGAGGATGTGTTCCGAATGGGTTAATTATAGAATGAAACAAGGTAAAAAGAAACAAGAAGGCTTATTGGTGTCCTCCTCCAGGTTGGTTCAAAGACAAATTTGATGTGGCTTCTAGAGGTAAACCAGGAGTATTTAGGGAAGGATACATCATTAGAGATTTTTGGGGGTCCCTACCAAGGGAAAATTATAAAAAATTGAAGGATGGCATGAATAATGAGGTTGAAGCTCAAGCATTGTTTTTTGGGTTAGAATTGGCCTCTCAATGTGGTATTGAGAAGATATAGGTAGATGGAGATTATGAGGTAATCATATCGGCATTCAAGAAGTTTGCAATTTCATCTTGTCACCTTGATAACATACTTTTTAAAGCCTAAGATTATGTGTAGTTCTTTATTGAGTGGTAGGATTTTCATTTTTTTAGAAATGCAAACACAAAATTGGATTTTTTGGTGAATTATAGATTTAAATAAAACATTCCAATTATAGTGGATAATGAAAGTAGAGATTCGAAGGTTTTTGAGGGGCCATTAAATGTTTTATTAGGTGATTCATTAATAATTATGGTTTTATAATAGTTTGACACTCCATATGTGTTTGAGAAGGTGGAATGGTAATTAAGTTTGGTGAAATGATGGGAATTTAATGAATATCATAGTTTCGAGTGGCTTCCCAATCTTTCTTAACCCCTGCTCTTTGTTTCATATCAGTGTCTCTATTCCCTAAGTTTGTAATAAATATGGATAAAATATTGGCCATGACACTTGGGATGCCTATGGTTCATGGTGGAAGTAGTTTTAGGGAGATTTCCTTTTATGGTCGAGCTTCCAGTGCACATATTTAAAGCGTCTTCTATGTTCCTTCTGAATTTGCCATGCATGATATTATCTTCTCACTAGGAAAAGAATTTTTATGGGAATGTGCATTAATATAGGTGAATTTTGATGTTGTAGTATTGTTCACATTTAATATCCTAGTGGTTTTTGAGGACAAGCCTCTAGTGACTAGTGTTTTTTATGGCACCTATGCAAAGAATAGGTTTAGCAGAGAAAGTAGAAGATTTCAATGTTGGCCCTTTTGAAGTGTTTCCTTTTTCATGTAAAAATGATTTTGGTTTTATACCAATTTTAGTTTTTAGAGATCTTGAATCTAGGTTTGAAATGTTGATAGAATATGTAAAACACTTGGACTTCAAACTGTATCATCCACCGATGAATTGTACTCAGTATATCTCAACCCTTTCTTGGGCATAGGTGAAATGCCCTATTGGAGGTTTAAAGTTGTGAAAGGAAGCGCATAATTATAAGGAGTGAAGGGAGGTGATCACATTTCTAACTGAGATGGTGGATAACCCCAGATGTATAACTCTACCTTGGCTTTCTTGTGTTACCTATATTATTACTTCTTCAACCCTGCATGCTAACCTAGCAAGTAATAGAGTTATGATTTATGTAGGTGGTTGTAAAGTTTAGTCATGTTTGTTAATGGTATAAGAGAAAGGTTTTGAATCTCCCAAAGTGATGTTGGAAATCATAATGATGAAGATGTTTAAAAATGATATTTGTTTTGTGGTTTGGTTGTCTTTTTTTCTTTTATTGGTTTGTCTGTTGTATTTCTAACTAGTATTGAAGGTTTATGTAATTCTATAATGGTGCCACATGATATATTTTGATCCCCATTTGACCTCATTTTGTTTTAAAATTATATGAAGGTCAGGGTTTCTCTTTTTTATAAACTTCTTATTTATTATAAAGGGCAGGGGACCAACCAACCCCAATATCTATCTAAAAAATATATATCAATATTTTATAGTTATATATTTATTTTGAAATAACATTTACTTTAAAAATTATAATATTATATAAAAATATGGAAAATATAATATAAAATATTTATCAGATAATATTGTTATATTCTTTTTTATAATACTTAACTAGACACTTTTGATATAAGTGCCAATTGCAATTAAAAGTCTTTCTAAATGGCCACATTATTTTTATTAATGGTAAAAGTCAGGTTTGGTGAGGACCCTACCCAATAAAATAACATACATACATGGTATTCAATGTCATAAGGAATATGAATGCCTACAAAAAACATCCAACAATAAATTAACGCTACAACAAGAGCAAAAGATGAACCAACACAACAACAACATCATAAAGACTACGAAACTATAGCTGTTGTGAAAAATAATGATGAGACTAGGACATTTCAAAACTATATTTATTTAATTATATATTGGTTATATTAGGGGTAGATGTAGGATAATGGGGGAAAAAAGTTGGGGTATAAAGCAACACCTTTTTTCTGAAAATAAAAATGGTTGAACTTGGAGAGAACATTAGAGACACTTCCAAAAGGAATTTGACAATGACATAAAAATATGAATTGCATAATTTTGAATTTAGTTTATAACTATATACTTTTTACCAATACCTAAATGATAAAAGTGTGTGAAATATTTACATTTATGACAATAGGTTATTCATTTTTTGTAAAAGATAAGGAGAGTGCATGTGTACGAACACACATTTTTTGAGTAAACGATTGAATTTTTATATGAAATTTCATATGTAGATAGATGAAATTTCAAATATTGTTGAGATTTTTTTTAATAATTATTTATCATATATATAATTTTTAAATAATTTTACAAGTCAAGACAACTAAAAAATTGAAACTATAGTGTACAAACATAATTTTTTGACTTTAACTTCATGAACTTTTTATTAAAAATATAATTGAAAATGTGTAAATTGTTGAGATATATGTTTTATAAATGCTTGATTAATATTCAAGAATTTATAAGGGATTTTTTTAGGATATTTATATAGACTATTAGGAGCTATGTACGCAGAAATTAAAAAATAATTATAAATAATATTATAATAATAATTTTTTTTATATATTCAAAAACCATGCTTTCTGCTCTACAAATCCATATATATATATAAAATAAAAATTGCCTCATCAGATGTGTTGATAAAGAGGAGAAAAACCCCTAAATTTCCTTCCCTGGTCCATGACAAAATCTGGCTAGGTTTGGGACCCCCCAGGCCTAAAATCGAGGCAATATTGGAGCAATAACAGTAATTTTTAAAAAAACTATAAGAATCAAAGGGTGTACGCCCTTTGCACAACTACTATGATCAAATTCATACATTTTACCGATAAATCCATGGATCCCAAAGGGCGTGCATTATTTATAAATCACACATGCCCTTTGTGATTCATGAATTATTTTTGCATTTGCCACAAAAAATAAGAGTGTTTTTTTCAAATACAAAATAGTTTTTCTATTGCAACTATGTGAATTTCAAGAATTATTCATCTATTTTTTTTGAATCACTAAGAATTCTTCAAGTTTAAGTCTACAATTCTATTATTTTGGTAAAGATAAATAATAAGGTTAGGAAATCATCATAAAAGAAAAATAAAAGAGATAAAAAAATGAGGAAATTGAGCATAAATTAGAAAAAGAAAGACAAACACAAGCATATAGGAGGGCATCCATAAGAGCTTCTAGACAAGGTGAAGGTTTTCCTTTTACACCAAGTAATACTTCTAATGAGATTAGCATGCTCAATTCTATAGAATTTAGATTACATATTTCTTCAAATGAGATAAGAGAACTGAGTCAATCTTTGTTACAAGATAAAATCCAAAATATAAAGAATGTAAATAATGAATTTGTAATGAATGATGAAACATATGGATAAACACAATATAATCAAACATCCATTCAAAGTGAAATTTTTTAGTATGATGATAATCAACATCAAATAATGACCCCCAATCATGTGTCTCTTAATGAAGATGAATTTCATTCACCTATAACCCC
The DNA here is from genome assembly GCA_037957365.1 of Torreya grandis. Lineage (NCBI taxonomy): Eukaryota > Viridiplantae > Streptophyta > Pinopsida > Cupressales > Taxaceae > Torreya > Torreya grandis. Next base: position 527,511 of record JARHVA010007436.1, read on the forward strand.
TAATTTAGATAGTCAACCCTCTAATGTCCTTAATATGGTTGAATTACACCACATAATTTAATACAAAATATACATCCTGCACCCATACCTTCAAGGATAATAAGACAAACACCAAAGTATTTGGCTAAAATAGAGGAAAAAATAATAAAACCTATGGAAAGTAAAATATCAAAAATAATAGTTCAATGTCATGCTCAACGTGTATGGAACTATGCATTTAAGAATAAAAGCCATACAAAATAAGGTCAATTATTTGTTCAATTAATGAAAATGCAAAAAATGCACCGTATGAAGTACAATTGTGGGTTAAGAAAATTAACCATGAAAGGGAAAAAAAAAAGTGCAATAGTAAAGAATCTATTTAATGCACTTAAGGCAATAGGCAATAAAAGTCGAAATAAATATAACAATGTTGTAAGATGAGTAATAATGGAATTGATAGTCAGTAAGTCAACATCTAAAGCTAAAATTCTTAGTGAAACAAGTAAATCTTTGTATTTAAATAAAAAATATATCTAATAAATTCCAAAAAAATAAGAACAAGGCTTGATGAAACTTCAGTCATGGATTGTTGGGCATTTAATGGTAGACTCCCATGAAATGATAAGGTATTAGTTGAAGGAATAAAATAATTGATTGAAATTTTTTTGCATGATAACACAAGGGTATCATATAATGTAAAAGACTTTAAAAGAAGAAAAGGCTCAAAAAATCATGAGCCACATGCAAAACATTTTTTATACATGACACAAATAGAATTTTATAAAAAGTTTATTGAAAAATTTAATGGCCAATTAATAATTACCCAAAGGTCAATTGATATGTACAAGCCCTTTGATGTTAAAATTAACCAAGCACTCACCACATATTGTTGTAAGGTACATGTTGAGTTTTCTATAAATTTTGATGGTTTTCATTTTATACAATGCACTTTACATACTGATGAGATTTTTCAGGAATGTATGGTGTATTCCCCACCTAAAACATCAAGATAATTAATCCAAGGTCTTTTATGTCAAAGACATAAGGGATAATTTTTTTTCCAAACAATGTTTAGATGGAACATGTAAGAGTTGTGGTGGTTTGTCAAATTTGATGAGTTGTTTATATGAATATATATCACATGAATTTAAAATTCAACTAGTTGATTATAAGAAGTACATATCTATAAATTATGTGTTAAAATATGGAAAAGAGTCATCAAGATCCGAATTGGTTATGACAAAAAAATTTGTATTTGATTTCATGCTTGAATTCAAAAAGAATATTATCTACCAATATGCAAGACACACACAAATCAAAATGGTTAGATAATCAATTAAAAGCATGCAAGGAGAACATCTCAGTTGGCACCATTATTTCAGTTATGGATTTTGCTAAAAACTACACACTAAAACCATAGAATGAGATTTAATTCCAATATTATAAGTCAATTCAAGTTGGGAATTTTTTTTCATATTACATTTAGACATGCACTTGATAACACAGATGATAACATAAAGATTTTGAGGGAGTACCATTTTTATATGAGTGATGATAGATCACATTCTCCAGAGTTTGTCCAAGGTTGTTTTGAGATATTTTATATGAATATAAATGGAAGACAAATCATGCTTGATATACACTACATTTGGTTAGACAATTGTGCAAGATAATTTAATAATTCTCAAATGTTTTACTGTTTAATTAGAATGCATAAGAAGAATGGCATTCAACATATTTGTAGCTTGTTTGAGGCTGGGGATGTAAAAAGGGAACATGATGGTGCTAGTGAATGTGTAAAAAGAGCCCTTAAAAGAGAGCAGGTAAAGCACAAAGATGGTGCTAATTTAATCAATACAACAAATATTGTGAGTTGGTGTAATCAAAATATTTTTCATGGATAGGATAAACATTCTCATGTATGAATATTCTCTTGGTTAATAGAGGAGAAACATAAGGAAAAGTATGAATATTGCATTATTTTACCTAGATCATTGGGTTTCCACTACATTAAATGCTCAAATTCATGTTCATGGACTATTTATACTAGGTATATGACATGGTTTTGTTCCTCATGTACATAATTTAATTGGAATGAATGCGAATCAAAATAATGGGTTGTCAAATGGTATTATAGACCCATATTACCTGTAGAGAGTAGCGATTCACTCCAAAAACTAACAGATCATGAGATAACATCATAAGTTGACTTTGACAACATCTCAAATCTTGAGCAACCAAGCACAATTTATTGTTTAATTAAATATACAACCCTAGATATTAGTGATATTTTCTTTTTTTAGATGTACTTACAATTTTACTATACTTTAAATGCAAGGCATGTTATTTTAATAATTGCACTTGAGAATAATGTTGAGGGAACAAACTCCTACTTATGTTTTTGTGTAGAGGCAAAAAAAAATTAACCATAAATGTTATGGATGGATAAGATCTAACTTATCCCACTGGGTCCATAGTGGTTACTAGAACTTGGATTCATAGGTACTGTCATAAAAAAATGAAATAATTGTTATTTGAGGACTCTGAAACACACAAGATGGTGCTTCATTATTCAAACCTTGTTATTGATATAAATATTCAATCGATCAAATATCATGGAAATACTCACAATAAAAATTTGTGGAAAGTGCATGAATCTGACCATGGAATAATTCTTGAAACACTTATAAATAGAGCTGATCCTAAAGGTACGTTGTATTGAATTAGTAAGTTTATCTAACTTATTTCAAATTAATATAATAAAGTTATTTCATTTAATGCATTTTATTATTATGTGTTTATTTGTTTTTAATTTTTTTACTAACAATTTAAATGTAGGTTAGTGGCACCATATGATATTTCACCTTCACATGGTTGGTTTCATGAGTAGATAAGATTATATTCTTGAAAAGAAGAGAAGCCGAAACAATTTGCATCTACTTTAATCAAATCTTTTTTCACATTCTCTATATTTATCCTTTAAATAAAACAATGATATAGGGGCATCCTTTAGTGATGTCATATTGATGTTATTTTTTTTCTTGAAATAAGGTATGAGGTATTCCAGATTAGTTTTTGGTTCTTAGGAGTCTTTTCTAGGTGTCCAGGATTCATAAAATTCATAGAAGCACTATTCCAAAATTTGAATTCTTATAAGCCCTTTTGAGGGATCATAGCATCTATTTGATGATGTGAGATATAATAGCATGTAATTAAGAGTCATATCAAAATTTAAATGGTTTTTAATGCCTTGACTCTCATATTGCATGGGTCTACATATCAAGTTAGGTTGTAACAAAGGTTGTGTCTAAAACTCCCACGTGGAGAATGAATAAAGAATCAGTTATTGGTTGGTGAGGGAGATATAAGGTCTATTTTGATAGTTTTAGATAGATATTCTCAAAGTAAAATAAAGAGGAGAGTAGTGAATAAAAGTAAATTGGTGACAAAACTTCTCTACTCACAGTATTCTATTTATATCTTATATTTTGTGTTTTCTTAAATGTATATGTTATAATAAGGTTATATATTATTTTCATAGTCTTTAAATGAAGATCAAAGCCTAAAAAATATCCATATATTTCAATTTATTATTTTAGATAATTTGATAGATATTCCTCATTTAATGCATGAATATGAGTGTGTGAATTGTGAGGAAGGCCTACAAATTCATTGTGCATCTATAAAGGCATTTTTTGAGAGATTTCGCTATGAGAGAAACCTCATTTCCACATGTCATCCATGATGAGTTAGATACAATCCTCCTATTATTTATTATAGGATTCTTCCTTCCATGTGTAAGACCTAACGGTTTATCTCTAGTCCTCTTGATTATGATGCACCTCATGATGAAAATTTGCTCATTTTGCACATTAGGGGATGACTAAATTTTCTTTGAGAATACCTCTAACCAACTGTAACTTTAACTCTTGTGGGTTGACTAAGATTAGATAAAGGTTAATCCAACCTAAAAATTCCAATCTTGATGTGCCCATGTACATGGTTCATCGATTGGGCTGATAATTCAAAAACTATGGCCCTCATTGACCAAATTTCAGCATGTCGTAAGAGATTTAGCCATGAGTGAAACCTTATTGCCACATCTGATCCATGAAAATTTAAAAAAAAATCATCTTGGGATTTCCTAGAGGACTCATCCCTCCATGTGTAGGACATAACAATTTGTCTCTATCCCTCCCAGTTCTCATCCATCTCTTGTTGGAATTTCACTAATTTTGCACTTTTGGGGATGAGTGAATTCTCTTCAATAATGCCTTTGACCAACTAAAATTTTTGCTCTCAATGGTTTATTGAGATGAAAAAAAGGTTGTTCAAACCTAAAAAGACCCATCTTGATGTGTCCATGTAGATAGTTCATCGATTGGGCTAACAAGTTAGAAACTACGACCCTCACTGACTAACTTTTGGCATGTTATAAGAGATTCGGTCATGAGAGAAACCCTCTTGGGATTTAGATGAAATCCTCCTAGGATTTCTTAGAGGACTCATCCCTCCATGTGTAAGACCTGATGGTTCATCTCTATCCCTCTTAGTTCTTGTGCAACACATGATGGAATTTACAATATTTTACACATTTAGCGATGAGTGAATTCTCTTAAGGAATGCCTTTAACCAACTATAAATTTATCTCCTAGTGGTTGATTGAGACTATAAAAATGTCATTCTTGCCTAAAAAGTCCCATCTTAACATGTCCACATAGATGGTTCATCAATTGGGTTGATGAATTAGAAACTACGACCCTCACTGACCAACTTTTACCGTGTTCTGAGAGATTTGGTAGCGAGAGAAAGCTCCCCACTACATGTCTTCCATGATGAGTTAGAAAAAATATTCCTAAGCTTTCTTACATGACTCATCTTTGTACATGTAAGACCTGATGGTTTATCTCTATCCATTCCAATTCTCATCCAACTTAAGATGGAAGTTTGGTCATTTTGTACATTTAGAGATGAGCGAATTCTCTTCAGGAATGCCTCTAACAAACTATAAAATTTAGTCTTGGAGATGGAATAAGAGTGTATAAAGGTAATTATAGACTAAAAAATCCTATCTTTATGAGTCCATGTAGATGTTTTTCCAATTAGGATGACAACTCACATATTATGACCCTCACTGACTAGCTTTTGTATGTTTTGAGAGATTTGATTGCGAGAAAAAACTCATTAATGTGTCTCATCCATGATGATTTAAAAAAAAACCTCCTAAAATTTCTTAGAGGACTCATCCCTCCACATGTAGGACATAACAGTTCATCTTTATCCCTCTCGGTTCTTGTACAATGTATGACAAAAGTTTGGTCATTTTGTACATTTAGGGATGAGTGAATTCTCTTCAGGAATGCCTCTAAAAAAGTAAAATTTCACTCCCAAGGGTTGAACAAGACCAGACAAAGGTTGGTCTAGCCTAAAAATTCTTATCTTGATTTGTTTGTGTAGATGGTTCATTGATTGTCCTGACGAATCAGAAACTATGGCCCTCATTGACTAATTTTTACCCCATTCTAAGAGATTTGGTTGTGAGAGAAACCTCATTTCCCCATCTTATCCATCAAAAGTTATACAAAATCCTCCTAATATTTCTTAGAAGACTGATACTTCCATGTGTTAGACCTGATGGTTCATCTCTAGCCCACTTGGTTCTTGTGCAACTTATAATGAAAGTTTAGTCATTTTACACATTCAAGGATGAGTGAATTCACTTAAAGAATGCATACAAAAAACTATAACTTTGACTCCCTGGGGTTGACTACATCTAGATAAAGGTCATTATATCCTAAAAAATCCCATCTAAACATGTCCACATAGATGGTTCATTAATTGGGCTAATGACTTAGAAATTATAGCACCCATTAACCAAATTTTACTCTATTCAAAAAGATTTAGATACCAAACAAACCTCATTATCATGTCTCATCCATGATGAGTTAGAAAAAATACTATTGGGATTTCTTAAAGCACTCATCCCTCCATGTGTATGACCTAACGGTTCATCCCTATCTTTCTCAGTTCTTGTCCAATCCATGACAAGAGTTAAATCATTTTGCACATTTGAAGATGAGTGAATTCTCTTTAGGAATGCCTCTAACCAAAAATAAGTTTCACTGCATGGGGTTGATCAAGATGAAAAAAATATTGTTTCCTCCTAAAAATGCCCATCCTGATGTGTCTTTGTAGATAGTTCATTGATTAGGCTAATGAGTTAGAAACTAAGGCCCTCACTGACCAAATTGTGGCATGTTCTAAGAGATTTGGCCACAAGAGAAACCTTGTTACCTCATCTCATCCATGAAAATTTAGAAAAAAATCCTCTTGGGATTTCTTAGGTGACTTATCCCTCCATGTGTAATACCTAATGGTTTATCTATATCCCTCCTAGTTCTTGTGCAACATGCGATGAAAGTTTAGTCATTTTTCACATTTGGGGATGAGTGAATTCTCTTCAAGAATGTATTTAACCAATTACAAATTTATCTTCTATTATTTGAATGAGACTATAAAAGGGTCATTATAGAATAAAAACTCCCATCTTTATGTGTTCTTGTAGATGGTTTGTCAATTAGCCTAATGAATCAGAAACTATGACGCTCACTGACCAAATTTTACCCCATTTTGAGATATTTGGTCATGAGAGAAACATCCTAGCTACATCACTTCCATGATGAGTTAGAAAAAATCCTCCTAATCTTTATTATATGACTCATCTATTTTTGGTTCTTATGTAACTCATGACAGAAGTTTGGTCATTTTACACATTTATGGATGAGTGAATTCTATTCAAGAATGCCTCTAACCAGCTACAACATTCAATCCCAAGGGTTGAATAAGATCATAAAAATGTCATATCAGCCTAAAAACTCCCATCTTGATGTGTCAATGTAGATGGTTCATCAATTGGGATGATTACTCAAAAACTATGGCCTCACTAATCAGCTTTTGGCATGTTCTGAGAAATTTGGCCATGAGAGAAACCTCATTGCCACATCTCATCCATGAAGAGTTATAAAAAATTATTCTAATATTTTTTAGAGAACTCATCCCTCTAGATGTAGGACCTAATGGTTTATCTCTATTCTTCCTGGTTCTTGTGCCACGTGTGATGGAAGTTTAGTCATTTTACATATTCAAGGATGAGTTAATTCTCTTTAGGAATTCCTCTAACCAATTACAAATTTATTTCTTCTAGGTTTATCAAGACGCCAAAAAGGTCATTTTATCCTAAAATGTCCATATCAATGTGTTCATGTAGACAGTTCATTGATTGGGCTGATGAATCAGAAACTATGGCCCTCACTAACCAACTTTTACCCCATTTTGAGACATTTTACTGTGAGAAAAACCTTGTTTTTACATCTCATCCATCATGATCTAGATAAAATCCTCTTATTTCTTTTATACGACTCATCCCTCTATGTTTAGGACCTAATGGTTCATCTATATCCCAAATGGTTCTCATGCAACTTGTGATGGAAATTTGGTCATTTTGTACATTCAAGGATGAGTGAATTCACTTAAGGAATGCCTTTGATGAACTAAAAATTTTACTCCAAGGGATTTATAAAATCCAAAAAAAGGTCATTCTAGACTAAAAACTACCATATAGATGTGCCTATATAGATGCTTCATTGATTAGGCTAATGACATAGAAACTACTGTACCCACTGACCAAATTTTTCCCTATTTTGAAAGATTTGGCCACAAGATAAACCTCATTACTATGTCTCATCTGTGACAAGTTAGATAAAATAATATTGGAATTTATTAAAGGACTCATCCCTCCATGTGTAGGACCTGATGGTTCATCTCTATCCCTCTCAGTTCTTATGCAACACATGACAAAAGTTTAGTCATTTTGCACATTCAAGGAAAAGTGAATTCTCTTTAGGAATGCCTTGGAATAAATATAAGTTTCACTCTCAGGGGTTGATTAAGACTGAAAAAAGGTCATTATAGCCTAAAAATTTCCATCTATATTTATCTACATAGACGATTCATTGATTGGGATGATGAATCAAAAACTATGGCACCCACTTACCAACTTTTATCCCATTCTAAGAGATTTATCCATTAAATAAACCTCATTGTCGCATCTCATCCATCATGAGTTAGACAAAATCCTACCAAATTTTCATAAAAGACTCATGCCTCCAAGTGTAGGATGTGATGGTTTGTCTCTATCCCTCTCGATTCTCGTACAACTCATGATAGAAGTTTGATTATTTTGCACATTCAAGGTCGAGTGAAATCACTTAAGGATTGCCTCTGACCAACTATAAACTTTGAACTTGGGATTTTACCAAGTCTATAAATTTTTTTTCTAGCCTAAAAATGCCCACCTAGATGTGTTTTCATAAATGGTTTATTGATTAGGCTGACGAGTCAAAAACTATGGCCCTTAATAACCACCTTTCACCCTATCTTGAGAGACTTGATCGTGAAAGAAACCTAATTTTTTTGTCTCATCCATGATGATAAAGACAAAATAATCTTGGGATTTCTTATTAGATTCATACTTCCATATGTATTACCTGACGGTTTATCTCTATCCCTCCCTGTTCTTGTGAAAGTTGTAACAAAAGTTTGGTCATTTTACACATTTAGGGATGAGTGAATTCTCTTTAGGAATGCCTTTGACCAACTACAAAATTTTATTACAAGGGTTTACCAAGATAATAACAAGGTCATTACATCCTAAAAACATTTATCTGAATATGTTCACATTGACGGATCATCTATTAGGTTGATGACTCAGAAACTATGACACCCACTGACCAACTTTTACACCATTCTGAGAGATTTGCCAATGAGAGTAGCATCATTACCCCATCTCATCCATGATGAGTTATATATAGTACTCATGGTATTTATTAAATTAATTATCTCTCCAAGTTTATGACCTAATGATTCATCTCTATCCCTCTCGGTTCTCTTTCAATGTAAGATAGAAGTTTGGTCATTTTGCACATTTAGGGACGAATGAATTCTCTTCTACAATGCCTCTCACCAACTAAAAATTTCACTTGTATGGGTTTAAAAATATTAGATAAAGGTTATTATAGCCTAAAAATTCCCATCTAGATGTGTCCACAAAGATGCTTTATCGATTAGACTCCTCTAACCAATTAAGCATGTGTAAGGGATACCCTATGTTTACAATTTCTTTGACAATGAAGAAAGAGATTGGTTTAAAAACATCAAAATTGAGTCTATAAAATACAAATTAAGGTCAAAAAAACTATAATGGATTTGTATAGAACTCATAAAAGGACCATTTGTTGTAATAAGACTATATCTTGAGTTTTGACCTAGTAGAGGGTAATTAGGCGTAATAGACAAAACATGATATTTTGAATTTTTTTGTAAAATATTAAAGGTGGAAATAAAAACCTTTTATCTAAGAACTGATAATTCATAAAATATCTAAATACATATTTACAAGGTTTTTTGAAGTGCTAATTCAATACACAATGGGTTTTGGTATGTTATATCAACATTAAGACTAGTAAGTCTATGAAAGGTTTTTTATAAAATTGTTTGTAGCAGACCTCCTGAGGTGTTATATAAGTTGAATCACGTATAAAATATTGTAATAAATTATTTTATATTTATCTATACCCTTATTTTCAATTGTTTTTTAAACCATTTTGAGGCATTTAGGCTTAATTAGCTTTTAGAGAGCTTTGAGTCTTTTGAGTTCAAATAGACAAAACCAATAGATGGATTGGTTTTACATATTGAGATAAATATTGAATGTCTTTAAGGACCATAAGAATATAACCTCAATTTTTATATACTAGTCAAGGAATATCAATGTTGCTTAAGTCTCTTCATTTGTGCCTATATGAACTTGCCTTGCCAAGACTGTAATCTTGTGGATAGTGTAAAGAGGGCTATCAATGTCGATATTAACCCTTGCATATGTAGGCCATGGTGATTGTATTGACACATATAATTATACTTATTTTTTTTATATACAATTAGGAACTAAATAAATATACAAGTGCATCACTATACCTCATAACATTTATGATCATCATTCTCCCAAATTTATTTATGATAGAAATGATTTTTTATAAATGGACCAAATATATGTGGTGTTTTACTACATGGTGCATTGAAAGAAATTCAAGATCTAGGAAGAATATATTATGTGTATTCAATAACTTGTCAAGTTTTTTTATTGGGACATTGATTTCATTGATCACACTATAAACTCTTACTCTCTTTCCTACACAAGTGTCTTAAGACAAACCATGAGCAATATCAAACTAGGCATGTGCATGATTAGCTTATGATATTTTGTATAAGAGACCAACATGACTTTGCTTAGTGGAGTTGACTATAATATGTTATTTAATGTTTAATATTATCCATATACTCAAATTTATACTAGAATGTGAATTGCCTCCAAACATATATATTTGTACGAGGTTATTAAATCCACCCCAGGGATTATAGCTTGCAATGGACAATAGTTAGAAGGCCAAGTTGTTGGGTGGTAGATAGTTTGATGATGTTATTATGAATTAGATTTTCAATGAAAAGTTTTATTTGGTTTAGTATCATATATATGTTCATGATATGATGTAGGTTTCCAAAGAAAGGATTGTTATGCCCAACATTGAGAGTGTTCATGGCTCTTTGATAATTATTGATGGCACCACTTTTCATTGTAATTATTCTTTCCTTTATCTGAGCTGGAAGGCATATGAAGAGTCTAGTTTTATGTGGCCTTCTTAGGTTGATATCCGTTATGAAAATCATGTTGCTTCTATGTCAGAGGTCTAGATGGGGAATTATGTGTGGATAGGCCAATAAAAAGCAAATGTAAATGAAATAAGTAAATACCAAATATCATATGTAAATGTAAGATATACATAATGATTCAAACCACCTAAATTAAAGAATAATATAATTTTTTTAAGCCCATATGAAATAATAATTTAATCATTAATAAATAATATGTGTAAAATTAAATGATAAAAATTTAAAATAACATAGTTAAAGGAATCAAATTGTCAAATAGTATATATGTGATACATGCAAAGTTCTATGTTATAATTTAACATAATTAATATATCATATATCAAGAAAAAATATAGACCATAACATGTACATATAAAAAATACACCATATAGGCATGTAATGTGGGCCATATCAGCATACAAAATTGATTATACCAACAAATATGGACATAGACAAAATGCACCATATAGGCATACAATGTGAGCCATATTGGCAGACAAAATAGATTATGCCTAAATATAGATACTTATCAAAGTAACCAGCTCTCCTACTTCTCATTACCTCTAAATAATTTTTTTTTTATTGCCATAAACATATATCTAGTGGTGTTGGATGCCTAAGTATGAGGTGATATTATCCTCTCAACATGTGATTCATCCATTAATTCATCGACAATTGATGAAACTATTTGTCTCTGTACAACATATAAAATTTAAAAAAATTAATACATTAAAAATGTATATTGAAAATTTTATAAATTTTTGAATAATGTAAAATTTTGTAAAATGATTCTACACTCACCATATTCCATCTAAATGGTTGTCTAGGGATATGAGACCGCATATACACCTACAATGGGGAATCATATAGAGCACACCTATATCTTTAGATCTAGAGTTGCATACAATTATGTAAATATGACATAAAATATCATTGCTTAAAGATAAAAATAATTAAACTATGTGTTGTCACCAATCTTTATCTTTGAATCATAGCCTATTGCAAACATAGTGGATTCTTTGATGTAGCAACAACATCACCTACACCTTTTTCTCATCCATGAGGGGTGCCCATAGCATCCCTCATCATCTATAAAATTAATAAATGAATAAAATTTGAATTCAATGAACATGATAAAAAACTATGACTATATATATATATATATTAATAGAGTTTTATGTTTAAAGGATAATTAAAATTTAAATGAATAAATATGTAATAAAATAATTTACAACCCTATGTGTAAGGTACACCCGTGCCAATTATAACCTCTACAATAGAGTCTAGGCATATTGAGGTACCTAGAATATCACCAATTCTCTAGATACAAATAAAAAATAAAAATTTGAAGTCAAAGAAATTAGTCAATTAAGTACAAACACATGTACTAGAAAATAAAGATAATATTATTTTACAAACAAAATGAAACTAGATAATTAAAATCAGATCTATGCATCAAATATAGATGGTGAAGAATCCTCTCCAATAGGAGCCTAATGTATCTTGATAGGATTCATTGAAACTACTATATCTCACATAGTGTCTAAAATTCTAGTGGCATACACTAATAAATCATCTACATGTGGAATATGCTCTGGTGGGATAATGTCTAACACTATTGAAGCATATATATATGGCATACCTTCTGGGATACTAGTCTCCCTAAATATACTCTGTGTATGCCACACCTAAATAGGATGTCCCATACACTTCCTATCCATGATGTGCAGTAATATATAAGAAGTATAATATGAGTATAAAGAGGGACACTAAAACCTATACCAACACCAACACCACTACCGCCACTACCACTAGTGCCACTACCACCAACACCATCACTGCCACTAGCACCACCACTACCATTAGTACCAACTGTAGGCTGAGTATAATATTTAAAGTATGCATACCATGATCAATATTAATTTGTGTCAAACTAGTAACCGCCTCACGGTTGTCCATCTGTGTGTTATGATGGAAAATTTGAAGAATAGTGACATGTGTTATTGTTCTTATATTTCTTATAGGTTGGTTATGAGGGTTTTGGTCCCACCTAACACTAGGTCTATCAAATGAAGACCCAACTCCCATACCTTGGGATGCCTTCATATCAAAATAATTTGGAATTTCTTGAAATACAAAATCATAGTACAATTTACTCAAAAATATAATGGAAACTCATTATTGTTGCATGGAGGATCATCAAACACCATCCCCCGCCTATCCCAAAAGTTTTTTTTAATCTTTGAATAAATACACCAATCAATACTAATGTGTTTGTAATTTGTTGGTGGAGGTAGGTTGGTTCTAGGTTTAATAAATAAAGCACACAAATCTTCTTTTGTTATTTTTTTTTCACATCTTCATAAAACAATTTATCAGAATAAAATTATTTTAAAGTCTATCTTTGATGCAGAATTGCATCCAATTATAAAGTCACATTTTCCACTTCATTAAAAATAGATTATAATGTATTAGAAACCAAAATTTATGCACTATCATCTAAAGAATGATGAAAATCATGGATAATTATATGTAATTGTTGACATTTGACATTGTATTACTCATACAATGCAACTTCTTCTCATGCAATATCAAACTCTGGTGGGTTTTGTCTAACATTCTCTTTAGTAAATTGATCCATCAAATTTATGTATCTAAATTAAAAATTGAATGCAAATTTAAAGTCAAAACCCTAGTTCAATCAATTACACATAAATGAAAAAAAGATGGAAAAATAAATTACCTGATGTAAAGAAATGGGATGTGAATCTTGTTGGTGGAATAATGCTCTAAGACACGAGTGTCAATCTACAATTTTAACCAAAAAAAATATCATCCTCTTAGCCACTACTTTTTTTACATCATTTTAGACAAAATGAAATGGAGGGGCTTATGCCCTTTCAATTTATAAAGGGCATACACCTTTTATAATACAAATGCCATATATCCTTTGTAAATGGTGTATACCCTTGAGGCTCAGGCAATAACATGAGCCTTGAAAATTTAAAACAAAAGGAATAATCCCTTTTTAAAAAGGTGTACTCCCTCTGTAAAAAAACATGCAATGTTGGGGGACTTTCATGTTTTTTTTCCCCCAACTTTGTGTGTCTACTCTTAGGAAAGGCAAAAAAAATTATTTCTATGATTTTTTTTGTTACCAACAATCTTCCATTCCCCCCATTATTATTAATGATAGGAATGGAAATTTATAGTGAATTTTCTAATTTATTCAATGGTAACCAGATCAATGAATCAATATTTAAATCCTCATGTCCAATATGATGATCTCTATTTTCCTTCCCTAGTGGGGTGAAACTTTTGGTGCTTATTCAACTTCATTTTGGTCCAAAATTGTATCTTCATCTAGTTTATTTCACTCTAAATTAATAATCTTACTATGAAATGCTCAAGGGGAGCATCCTTCCATTAGGAGATCCTAGTAGTATGCTAAAAAGATGGCCTATTTGAAAGCAATCTATATAATGGAAAGATAATGTCTCAAAATCAAGAGATTGCTTCCAGGTTCAATCTTGAACCTTCAAATCAATGGACTCAGGAGGATATATATAAATATCTAGATTACCTAAAATCTAAGCAATGGTAGTATAGTGAATGGACTTGGGATCATTATAAATGAATTTACATAATGAATCACCAATTGATTCAAAAGAAAATGGAGTCAATAACTATAATTGTAAAAAATATAGCCTTACCCAAATCGATCTAACATTTAAGACCTTTGAATGAGGGTTGAATGAAGGAAACCATCATTTGTAAGCAAGAACAAAATTATTTGAAGACCAAAAATGTTGATGAAATATAAAATTCATATCCTCTTATAAATCAAATAGAACAATGAAATATCCTTTTACATAGGGATAAATGTATAGGTTACCATCCCTAAGTAAAAGCTAGTTATTCTTTATCTAGCCATTCTTATCTATAAGAAAAAACCATAAGTTGTAAAAATGTCAAACCATCCCAAAATCTTATAGATCTTGTTCTCTATCCAAAAGTGTTTGAAGATGTTATCCTTCAAAATATATATAGGGGTTTGATTTAGAAGGTGCCAATGGGTTGTTCTGCTTCTCCTTAGCTGCAACCATAGCATAAGAGGGATGCTTATCCCCTATATTTTATTTCAAAAACCCATTAGGGGATCACTAATCTACTAAGAGGGATGAAACACCTCTTTAATTATTGTCCCCTATTAGTGCAAATATTGTGTCTTTTACCACCACACATATATTCTCCCTTGTTTATATACATTGTGTCTCTTTGAACCTTGTAACGTCCTCATGGTCATCCTATAGAATCACTTTTTTTATTGTACCATTCACCTCTGGAATGATAGAAAATAGAGTTGTTGATGCCTTGGTTCTATTCTCTGAATTCATTTCTAAACATTTATGGTCTGTTGCACTACTTTTAGGGATCTTTTGGATTTTCATTGTGAAGTTCTAAAGGAACATATTGAGACTTTGGTAAAAATGGCCACATTGTTATTAATAGATAAAAATATTTCCAAAAATATATAATTTATAAATAAGGTATTTACCTAAATGTTTAAAATTATATCAAGAATGTTTCTCTACTAGAAAAGAATAGAGTGAAAATTTATTAAAAAAAGTTAGATTGAAAACACTTTATGCTTGTATTCCTAAGACCTCCAAGTGTTCAAATGTTGACCTCATAAAAATGCTTACTTATTTTTACTTGAACCCTTTTACAAATTTGGCTAAGTATAAAAACATAGTGAATTTTTTCTAAGTAGCCAAATTTACATCATCATATATTCTAGCTTGATGCATCATATGACTTTAAATATGGTGCATAATAACTAGGGACTATTGTGATCACAACCATATGACCAACTCCCCTAGAATCATCCACATATAGTAATGATGATATCAACAAACTGCCTTAACATATTTTCCTCTATATACCCAAAATGTCTAGATAATCAATATGAAGAAATAGATGAACTCAACACATGTACACAAGAACTCCAATCATTATTGAACTTTTATAGGATCCTTTACCCTTCCTCAAATAACCATACTTAGCTTTGAACATCAATGACATAAATAATTCCAATATTCTCCCTTTTGGCATCTATGACATGATCATAATGTGCCTTTTAACATCAACGATATTCATATTGCCAACAATCTTCCCCTTTGTCATTGATGGCAAACTATATGCTCTAATATTATAATACTTTGGTCCTTTTCTAACATTGATTTAATAGGATTTTTATGAATATGAGTTGAAGTTATTCATACTAAACTTGTTCCACTTTAGGCTATGTAACATTTCCCTAAGCTCAACTTAGACACATTATTTGATCTTATTTAGCATTTGCACTTTTTCTCCCACTTTAACATCAATGGTAAAGTGACTCTTTCTCATTATTTGTCCAAATGTTTCTCCCCCTTTATCAAATAAAATAGTTTTTCCAAGAATCTACAACCATCAACTCATTATAAATTTGTAAAATTATGCATACCTGACTTGATTGTTCTCTCTTATTTTAGGGATTAACAAAGCTTCTATGAGTCTCTCCCTAGACTCATGCCCCATTACTAAGATCTAGTGATGTGATGTAGGAGCTAACAATCCCAACTTCTATTTTAAATACTCAAATTGGTCTATGGGAAGAGGTTTGGTGAATATGTCTACAATTTGATCTTGAGTTGGCACATACTCCATTGTGACCTCTTGATCTACAACATTTTCTCCCAAGAAGTGATGATTGATATTTGTTTGGTTCTAGAATGCATCACTAGATTTCGTGATCTATTAATATCACTTGAATTGTAAAAAATAATAGAGATAGGTGATTTATACTCTACCTTTCTATCTTGGAGTGTTTACTTCATCCAAAAGACTTGAGTTCAACATGTCATTATTTCCACATACGTTGCTTTTGCTATAGAAAGAGTAACTAACTCTTAATTTTTTCTCATCCACGAAACAAGTTTGTTTCCAAGGAAAAACACACCACCACTAATGCTTATTATATCATCCACACTACCTTCCCAATCAGCATTTATATATGATATCAAAGTGAAATCTTACCCTTTAGGATACCATAGGCCATAGTCAATTTTTCTCTCAATATGTATGAATATTATTTTCACAACATTAACATGTGACTCTCTAGGACCAGCCTAAAATCTAGTAACCATGGACACTGCTTGCATGAATCTGATCTTGATGCAGTTAGGTATAAAGTGCTACCTATCATTGATCTATGCATAGTTTGATTTGTGTCAATGGACTCATCCTATTTTTTAAACTTACATCCAATAATCATGGGGGTACTAATTAGTTTTCTATCTTCCATTCCAAAATTCTTGAGCATTTACTTTAAATACATGGTTTGGGATATAAATATCCCTTCATCATTTTGTGTTATTTATAGACCACAAAACAAAGAAAGTTCTCCAAGAATAGACATCTGAAACTCACTTTCAATTTATGTAGCAATTTATTTGCACATTTTATTACTAATACCACCAAAGATGATGTCATAAACATAAATAATAACAATCAACATATGATCACCTTTTGATTTTAATTTCCTATTACTATCAACACATCTTGTACTAAATCCTTGTTGTTGCAAGTATTGGTTTAATCTTGAAAACCATGCTCTAGGTGCTTGATTTAGATCATATATACCTTTTTTTAGTTTACATACATAATATTCCTTTTCTGTAGCTAAAAACCTTCAATTTA
>JARHVA010007436.1:552500-600000 GCA_037957365.1 Torreya grandis
GCATGTAGGACTGCCGCTAATGTTTTGGATAGAAGAAATTATGGTAGAAGTATATCTGATTAATAGAGGACCTTCAGTGCCTTTGGATGGAGACATACCTGAGGAAGCTTGGTTTGGTAAGAAATTTAATTATTCTTTTATTAAGATATTTAGATGTGAGGCATTTGTTTATGTTGTAAATAAAGATAGGACGAAGTTAGAGGCTAAGTCTAATAGATAAACCTTTATTGGTTATGGTGAGGATGACTTTGGTTTCCAAGTTTGGAGTCTTAGAGACAAGAAAATATTCTAGTCTAAAGGATGTTGTCTTTAAATAAAAAGTCATGTATAAGGATTAGTTTTAGGAATAGGAAAAAAAGAATACATAATGTCGAATGGTATTTTGAATGGTAAGGTGTCCAAAGAGTCAGTTCAAGAACCTCCAACATAGGAACCCCAAAATCATGTAGTAAGAAGGTCTTCTAGGGTAAGAAGAGCTCCTGAATGTTTTTCACCTTCTTTGAGTTATTTGTTACTGACAGTGGAGAACCAAATTTTTTTGAGGAAGAAATGGAGGTGAATGCTAGGAAAAAGTGGAAGTAAGCCATGGAAGAGGTAAATAATTATCTCATGGAGAACCTGACATGGGATTTTGTAAAGCTACCAAAGGGCAAGATAACACTACAGAACAATTGGGTATACAAAATCTAAGAAGAGGATGGAGGAAGGAAAAGGTACAATGCTTGGTTGGTGGTTAATCAATTTTCACTAAATATAGGTATTGATTTTGATGAGATTTATTCTCCTATGGTTAAGATGACTTCTATTAGAAGTATGCTTGGTATAGTTGAAGTAGAGGATTTTCACTTAGAACAATTAGATGTGAAGATTGAATTCCTTCATCATGATTTGTAGGAGGAATTATATATGGATCAACCTCAGGGGTATGAGCTCGAAGGAAAGGAGAAATTGGTGTGAAGACTAAAGAAGACATTGTATGGCTTGAAACAATGTCCATGGCAATGGTATAATAAGTTTGATAGTTTCATGTTGGATTAGGGTTACTCTATGGGTCATCATAACCATTACATGTATGTCAAGAGATTTGAGGATGGTAATTATATTATGCTATTCTTGTATGTAGATGACATGTTGTTTTTAGGAAAGAACATGCAATAGATTCAAGTACTTAATAAGCAACTTGGTGATTCCTTTTATATGAAGGATTTGAGTGAAACGAAGAAAATAATTGTTATGAGGATAACTCAAGATATGAAGGAGAGAAAGTTGATCTTATCCCAGGAAGAGTACGTGAAGAAAATTTTGGATAGGTCTAGTATGGAGGATGCTAAGATAGTTGGGACTCCTTTGATAGGCTATTTCAGATTATCAAAAGAGTAGTATCCCGAGATAGAAGAAGAAAAACTAAAGATGTTGAAGGTACCTTACTCATCAATGGTTGGTATCCTGATGTATGCTATGGTTTGTACTAGACCAATTATTTTCCATGTAGTGGGAGTAGTAAGTAGGTACATGAGTAACCTAGGTTGTGAGCACTAGTAACTAGTGAAGTGGATTGTTCGATATTTAAGAGGAACCATGGGTACATCATTATGTTTTGGTGGATCAGACACTACTTTGAATGTTTATGTAGACTTAGATATGGTAGGGATGTTGATAGTATAATGGGTATGATAGGTTATGTATTTACTATCAGGGATACAATAATTAGTTGGATTTCTTGGATATATAAGGTTGTAGCTTTATCAACCATATAAACTGAGTATATTGCTACTATAGAGGCTATCAAGGAGATGATTTGGTTACAATAATTAATTAATGATTTGGGGCATAAGAAGGATGTTGGTGGATTACATCTTGATACTCAGAGTGCTATACATTTAGCCAAGAACTCTAATTTCCACTCGAGGAGTAAGCACGTATAGTCTTAGTATAATTTCATCAGGATAACTTTATAGGAAAACATGGTGAAGGTAGAGAAGATACATATGAGATATAATCTTATGGATATGATGACCAAGTAGTCATATTAGAGAAGCTGAGGTTATGTTCATCTTTGGTTTTTCTTCATGAATATCATGGAAGAGTGTTAAATTTTGTTCAAGGAGAAATAAACTCCAAGTGGGAGATTGCTGAATGTTGATACCATTTCAATACCCCTAAGGTAAAAATAAAATTACTAGGGAAATTTGACCATGTAATTTTTACTATCACAAATAGTGGGGTGTCTTTCTTGATTATGGTAACCACTTCCCACATATATTGCACAATTTATGGATAAGTGGGTAAGGTGCCGAGAGAATTGGGGGATTATGTTTATCCCAGGTGGTTGTAACCTCCCTTATTTGGTGGGGATATGGTTATCTCCATGGTATGGCACATTTTTAAGGCCTTTTAATAAAGTATAAATAGGGGTGAGGGAAACACATTAAGCATTGCATTTTGTATCTCATTTTGATCTTTGTATTCACTCTTTGGTCAGTGTGATTGGGTTTGAGGCATAGCTTAGCATCTCAAGAATTTCAGTGTGAATTCAAGTTGGATAAAGTTATCTATGTGGGAGGTTTCTTATTGAGATTTGTCTTGTACTCTTATTTATAATATTATAGAGAGATTCTTGGTGGATGTATCCTACATTATGTGAACCACATTATAATAGTGTTATGTGTATTTGGTTAGATCTAAGTTTTCATTCATATGTCTATGATACTATGATTTTGAGGAATGAATATCATGTTCCATGTTATTTCATAAATAATCACTTATTCCTGACAAGCTGAATTATTTTATTTTTATACCCACTGATCTGCTCTATACGATGATCCTTTTGAAAAATTCGTAGAGGTACCTTTTCATTTGCTTCCTCATGCTCTTCATTAGTTGCTTCCTCTTTAGACTCTGATTCTTCTTCATGAATGTCTTTGATATGTTTAGATTGTTTCAACCCTTCTTCAACCTTGGCATTAATGTTCTTTACAATATTATGTATCCTTTTATTGTAATATATGTAGGATTTGATTTTGGTGGAATAACCAATAAATATTACTTCATCACATCTTGACTCAAAGCATCCCAATTTATCCTTCTTTCTCATAATGTAGTATTTGCTTCCAAACACTCTAAAGTACTTAATAGAGGTAGTTTTTCCATAGTATAGTTAATATGGATTTTTGTTAATATTTACCCTTAATTAAACTCTATCTAGGATATATACTATTGTTTGGACTTATTATCTTGAGTATACATTATATAACTTGGCCTCTTTTAGCATTATTCCTACCATCTGCTTGACAATCTTGTTCTTTCTTTCAGCATCTCCATTCTACTGTGGATTCCTTGCTATAGAGTAATGCCTTTTGATTACATGCTTTTCAAAATACTCAATGAAATCATTTGAGGTGAATTATCCACCTTTCTGAGCTATTAAGAATTTTATTTTTTCATCCAATCTCATTCTCCACCATGGCCCTAAATATTTTAAATCTCTCAAATGCCTATGACTTGTCCTTCAAATAGGTTACACATGTCATTCTTGAGTAATCATATACAAATATCATGAAGTGTCTATCTCCTTTAGATCTTCTTGTTTTAGTAGGACTACAAAGATCAGTATGAACTAATTCTAGAGGCTTTGTATTTTCATACTCCTTTATTTGAAATATAACCCTTGTCTCCTTGTTGACATTCCTTACAAGTAGTGTCTAAAATTTTGTTTATCTTTGGCATGTGTCTAAAACACTTGTTTGAGCTCACTTGGACTAGGTTATCAAAGTTGACATGACCCATTATTCTATGCCATAACCAAATCTCATTAATATTTTATAACAAGAAACTATTACCATTCAATTCAACAAAATTATAGATATTGATTTTAGTTCTTTTCCCTTTCACAACTAGTCTTCCCTGTCTCTTTAACTAACATCCTTGTATATTAAATGTGACATTATATCCATTGTCACATATTTGGTTAAGACTTAGAAGATTATTCTTCAATATTTAAACATAAAGGACATCATATGTATCCACTTTTCCATATATGTTCAAGGTTCCTTTAACTCTTATCTTTATTGTAGTGTTATCTCCCAAGCTGACAGATTCTTCCTTAAATTTTCTTGACTTGATGAACTTTTTATTCACACTAGTCATGTGTTGTGAGAAACCAATATCTATTACCTACAAATTTTTCTCCTTGGCATGGAGTGTATTTGAGAAATCATATATTAATATTTCACTTTTCACAGTTCCTTGGGTTTCTTATTAGGCTTATTTTTCTCTTTCTTAGAGACTTGAGAACCTTTTTTCAAATAGGAATGCCTTTCTTTAAAACTTTTATTTTGGTATTGAAAAGTTTGTTCTATAATTTTTAGTTATGTGACCAAAATTATTAAAATTATAACATATTACATTTATATCTAACAAGGGAACAAATGAATTCATAATTATTGATTTTGTTCTAATTTTAGGTACAAATCTACAATCAATAGTCCTATGACCAAAATGATTATAGGTAAAACAATAACTAAAGAAGGGTTAGGAATACCTAGTCATAGCATATCCTTGAGAAGTATGAGGAGCTCTTCCAAACTTTAGATTTTTCAAGTCTTTCACTTTCATGTATCCATCTGCATCAGCTACCTTCGATTTCTTCTTTTCTTCAAACTTCTTTTCTCCTATAAATTTCTTCACATCAACAATGTTTGAGTCTATCTTTGTATCCTTACAATATTTTATTTTCTTTTCTCTTGAGTCGCCTACTAATTTGAAGTTGTCATATAGGTTAGCATATGTAATAGTTAAGGAATTTTTTCCTTTTTGATAACCAACACCTAATCTCTCTTTTGAAGGATTTTGAGAGTTGATCAATTCATGAAGAATGTTTGATCCTCCTATCAGCGTTAGAATTTTGTCTAATTGTCCTTTAGCTTTGTCAAAATCTTTTCTCAAAGCCTCTATCTCTTCTTCTAACTTCATACACTCATCATATTTAGATTGTAGTTCACATTTGACTACATTTTCTATTCTATTAGCCTTTTCAACCTGTGTCTTTAGGCTAACCACCATCTGATCATATTTTTCAAATCTTTTTGACATTTTATCAATCTCCTTTTATCCAAGCTTCTTTTATTTTGAGTTTTCTTTTATCATCTTTTCTATTTATTCTAGACCATATATGATTCCACATTCTAAATCCACTTATCCTTCTTGATCTTGATCTAAGTCTTCAACTTCTTCATGATCCACATAAGTTGATCATATTGTCCTGAATAAGAATTGCTTTTAATCAACCATAAAATCATAATCATGATCATCATTAAAACTATCACTATCATCCATTGAATCACTATCTTCTTTTATGTATAGGTCTTTCTTACTTTTGAAGAACTTATTATTTTTGGAATAGTGAGGTTTCACCTTTTTACTATTCTCTTATTACTCAGAGTTATCTTTTTTATTATAGAGGCATTTAGCAAAAACAATCCTACTTTACCATAGTTAAAGCATTTAAAGGGTAACTTACCTTTGTACTTTCTAGACCCTCTTCTCAATCTTCTAACAAAGTTGACTTCTTATTCATCAGTCTCGTCACATCTAAATGTAGGTGTTTCTACCTACACTAATTTTGATGCTTTGAATTCAACTTCTCTCTTAAAAGTATTTGTCTCTCCCATTCTCATCTCATACATTGTAAATGTTCCATGCAACTCATCAATGGTGAGTTTATTCAGAGCTCTTGCTTCCTCTATTATATATATTTTAGAGTCATACCTTGATGGTAGATATCTTAGGACCTTTTGACAATGACTAGATCTTTCATCTTTTCTCCAAGGCCTCTGATTATATTGACTATTTCATCTACTCTG
Organism: Torreya grandis; assembly: GCA_037957365.1. NCBI lineage: Eukaryota > Viridiplantae > Streptophyta > Pinopsida > Cupressales > Taxaceae > Torreya > Torreya grandis. The sequence goes on from JARHVA010007436.1 coordinate 558,362, forward strand.
AAGAGGTAGTCTACAATTTTATATTGTTGATTCATATTAAGGGTTTCAAAATTGTATTTTAATGTTTATAGGTTGGCCTACTTTACGTTTTTATCACCTTCATAGATGTTATTTAATTTGTTCCAGATATCCTATGCATTTTGACAATGCATCATTTTGACAAGCTCTTAATTAGGCAATCCACATAAAATAGAATTATTAACCTTGGCATTTCTCTCATATTATTTCATGGCAACCTAATCAGTAGGATTTGTAGTAGGAGTTGTATATACATTTACAATTTAAATTGATACATCAAACCCTAATAAAGATAAGTATGCTTCAATTCTTATGCTCTAAAATTCTTAGTTTGATCCATCAAAGAGAGGTACCTTGTTTGAGGAAGAGCCTTCTTGACTAGCCATTTATGTTCACCATCCAAGATCTACATGAGATGATTAATATTATTTTAAGGAACCTTTCTCTGATACCAATTATTGGAAGATAAATATCTACTTAGATTGGGATGAATCAGTAGATTGACTAAATTATTTAGTTTTTAATTCCTTTTTCAACCAAACTAGAATTGATATGTATATTCAATTATATATGTAGATATTACACATACAAAAATTCATAACACCATATGTATACGTGGTAAACTCAATATGAAAAAAACTATAATGGGACTAGCAACTAGAATCTATGTTCAAATCTAGTATGACAATAAAAACCTCATTAGTTACACATTTAAGGGCACCAAACCTAAGGAAACACCAATACCCTAGTTTAAGATAACCAATTCTAAGGAAGAACCCACTCCCTAACTGAGCACCAACTTAGCTTATTTGATGGCACCAACCAATAAAATATTTCATGGAGCTACAACTATAAATTATAATATATATTCATAAATGAATCCAATTCTCTATTCTCTATTATAGGTCTGCTCTATAATTTTTCATGTTATACGCTTCATCACTCCTTTTCAATTTCACTTTGTCTCTCTATTTATGCTCTTTATATTATTTTATTTGACACACTTCATCAAAATATTTCTCTCTGCTTCACTCTCTATCTGACTCTACTCAACAAAAATAAAGATAGATTCAATAACATTTTATTGTATCTTAGATGACATCTATATAAACATTTAATCTAGGTCATCTTATATTCTCTATGTTCACACTAGTTTTCTAACACATCATGCTCAGTTCTATTACATTTTAGGTCCTTACATGTAATGAAAATTTTTATGCATATTGAACTCATGCTCCACCACAATGATTCTTGGTCTCATTACTATTTATAGAATATACTGGACTCTATTTTTAATACATATGAATATTTACATAAAAGTGATGGATTGCAACAATCAATCTCATTATATGTATCATAATTTATGGCTTAGATGCAAGTTTCTACATGTTCCTATGCTTGACCATTAGGATGATCATATATATAAATATTGACCATTGATATTAAGTTAGGTACCATAATCTAATGGTCTTCATTAAAATAAGTCCACTTTAAAACATGTTCATTTGATCAATCTCTGGCACTCTTCATTTGTTCTTTGTACACTTCCATAAATTAACCTTTTAATGGAAAAATGTGTTCATTGATCTTTTTGTTCTAAGCTCTCATGTGTTGTTAGATATTCATAGTTATACAAACATTATCTATATCTACAATTAAACATCAATCAATTTATTTCATTTGATCCACTCTTTTTATTGGATCTTCATTATATAATCAATCGCTCATTGTTTGATCTTCTTACAAGCTCAAAATTTATCTTTGATGAGCTTCCATGAATGTGACACTTATCACTAATGCATTCACTCCTAGGGGCCTTTGACATGTTTACTTTGTAGTGCATCATTGGATCTTTAATTTATAATTAAGAACTACCTGTTATATCTTTTAACATGCTCAAACTTTACCTTTTGTAGATTTAACTATGGGGACCATCTCAATATGCCTCAAAGGCTAACTTTGCACCTTCATATCTTTTGCTTCGCTCATCCACATGTTCTAAAATTTAGACCATGTAAACTAGGAATGATAATGAACAATCCCATATGCTCATCTGTTCCTTAATCCTTCATGCATGTGAGATATAACTACATTAATTTGCTCACTCAGATTATTCTGCCACAGAGCTAACTATGCTAGGAATTGCTTGGAAGGCCAACTTTGTTCTTGGATATATTTTGATGCACTTCATCGAATGATCTATAATTTAGTGCATAAGTTTATCTCACATAGGGTATTCTATCCATATATACATGTTCTCCATAAAAATTCACACATGCAAGATATTACATCATAAAAATGCCTTCTTCACTTTTTTTTGCCATCTACCAAAACATTGTCAAAATGCCTGCGAGGCCAATTTTTCTTATGCATATCTTTTATCTTATGATATCATGTGATCTGAGATTTAGTGCATAGAAACTAGGAAGAAGAATAAACAAACCCATATGATTATTTTTTCCTAACACCTCCATGTGTGCCAATGCTGACCTTATCAACATGATTACTTGGCTTTACTTAAACCCTTTTGCAAATTTGGATAAGTATAGAACCTTAGTGAATTTTATTTCAGTATCCAACTTCACATCCTCAAAAATTATACTATGTTTCTTCACATGAATTCAAATTTGGTGCATAAAAACTAAGGACTAATGTGATCACATCCACATGACCAACTCCCCTAGACTCGTCCATACATGGCAATGGTACCATCAAGAAACTGCCTTCTCATGTTTTTCTCTATAGACCCAAAATGTCTAGATGATCAAGATGAAGAACCAAATAATTTCCACTCATGCACACAAGCACTCCAGTCATCCTTGACCTCTGATAGGATCCTTTACACAACATGAAATCATCATACTCAACCTTGAATATCATTGACATCCATAATGCCAATAATATCCCTTTTGACATCAATGACATGCTCATAATCTCCCTTTTTACATCAATGAAAATCACATTGCCAAAATTTATCTGTTTAAACATTTCAATCAACAATGTGTCAATACAAGAAAGTCTTTGCTCTCATTGTCAACATTGTAAAAAAAATAATTTTTTTTTCCTTTTCATCTTTTAAAAATTACTTTAATGCAACAAAAATTATGGAGAAACTAACTTGTAACAATTATTGTTAAAAATGTTTTAAAATAGATTTGCATTGGACAATCTAACTATTACATGGAATATAATTAAACAATAGATTAAATTTGTAATCTACGACTCATGGACATATATGATCACTAAAAGAAATTCATGACAAAAAGATACCTTATTTAAACTTGATTACAAATTTAGAGACTTTGGTGAAAATATATTTGATTGAAAATTAATAAAATATAGGTTTATTTGCAATGATAATATCATTGACACAAAGGATATTTTTATAGATAATGTTTTATTTTTTTCTGAATATGTTTTTTATAAATGTAAATATTTGAATATATAATTATTTTCTTTTCTTAATTAATGGTTGAGAATATTTTCTATTTTTTTCAAATGTTGTATGCTAATATTGGTCTTTAAGATCTTTAGTTTTTAGTTTTATTAATTTTAAATTTGATTATACTCAGCAATTTGAAATTATGGATACATTCAAACTGTAGCTTCCTTATCCCTTTTATGATTACTTCATGTGTATCCTTTTATCTTATACTTGCATTAATTTGATGGCTAAGAAGGTCGTCATGTTTGTACTCCTTGTTTGATGACAAAGATGCATGCATGTCTGCTTCACTATTATTTGTCTTTCCTTTTAGCTATTTTAAGATCCTAATTGCCAAGTAAATTTACTATAGACATATTATTTTGTTTAGAGTACAAGAATGTCATGTGAATCCATAGGCATATGCTCACTTCTTATGGTATAATTTATTTTATTTGTTCTTTTGTTTTATATTTTGAGATTGTGACACTAGTCACAATCTTGGGTTTGGCAGATATTTTGTCTTTATAATGTTGAATTTTATTCAAATTAGGTCAATGATATCATGACACTTGTAGGATATTGAGACTTTGGTTAACCTTCACTTGTCAACCATGCATTTCCTTTGCAAGTTCTGGGTAACCGTGATGTGATAACATGTTGCGATCTCGGAAGGTAGGACAGTTTTCAAACTTATTTGATTACACTCCTAAGATCTAAATCAACAATATGCCAACACATGTCACAATAATAAAATATTGGGGCTTGTAACACTTATAAACTTCAATGCCACTAATTTTTTTTGATATCTCAAAAACTACTACCTGTTCTATTTTCAAAGCTTGGGGAAATATTCAATACTTCACATCTTTTGAGCCTATCTCTCATTAAATATGACACTTGGTAAACATGAACCTACCACATGGATGGATCAAAATTTGGGACTTGAATAAATTTACAAATAAAACACGACATAAGCACATCATAAAAGCATTAGTGAGTTGGTGAATAAAGCAAAAATGTGAAATAATTTGAAGTAAACGACAAAATGCTAAACAAAAACCTAGATAATCAAAGCGAGTCTGAAAATTAATCAAAGTAAATACAAACAAAACATTATTGCAATGCCAACTCAGTTGATTAATTATGTGAATAAAACCATTACAAAATCTTGAGAAGATCTCAGATCTAAAATACAGTCGTTGAGTTGTGATTTTGAAATGCCTTTAAATCAACAATGCTCATAAAATAATCTGAATACATTAATATAAAAGTCTAAAGTTAAATAAATTGAGTAATTCAAAAATTCTACCCTTTTAATTTAAACCTAAGAAATGTCATGTTCTAAGATTTTAATGCATCAATGTTTCAAAATAAGACCCTTTAAAGAACAAGGGAAAAAATAGAACAATACTTTAAGATCCAAGACAAAAGATTTTTGTTAAATAAAAATAGTAATAAAATAAACACATGAATTAGAACTTTACTTAGGATTTTTGAGATGATATAAAATATATAACCCTTTGATGAATTAAATCCTTAATTTGTTAAACGAGACATCAATAAACTAATATGTTTTACATAAACACTAAACAAGGGTTGTATAATCACTATGAATAAATGGTCAAGTAAGGGTTATTAAATTTCATCAAACATATTAATAATATTTAATTCTTAATATGGGGAAAGATATTAATCAATTTAGGTAGCATTCATAAATTTGACCATACAAATAAGTAAGAAAAGCAACAAGAAATAACTAGGTTAAAGTAAGAAGATCCTTGTAGTTTCTTTTTAATTATGGATCATGTTGGATAAAAAAAAATTAAAAGATAATTTTTCATCAAAATATTCATAGGATTTGTTGCAAATAACATGTCCTACTGGTAAATCTATCAGGGTCTCAAAAATATTTCGTAATCAACATTGAATATTTTTAATCATTATAGTAGTGGCTTGTGAAAATTCAATTGACTATATTGTTTGTATAAGATCAAACTCTCTTTGTATTAAGGGATGTATCTTTTAGAGTAGAAGATCTATGCCATTGTAATTCAACAACTTTCTCCCTTTCTATAATAAAATTTTCAGTTTGCATTAGTCAAGGTTGTCTAGAAATACCTTAAATTTGTTTTCAATTGAATATATATATATATATATATATATAATAATTCTTGATCCACCTTTAATTTGACATCTTGGTGAATATTTTTTTCATGTTTGATGTAGTGGCACATTTCCCTCTATTTTCTTAGTTACATTCCCCTTAATGTTTTTCACCATGTTCTACTCATGGTTGAGTTATGATAGCCATATAGAAGATTGGATTACACCAACGATTTGTTTACTCAACAGAAGACAAACATATTTGATCTAAAAATCAATCTCATCATTTATTCCTCCTTACTCTTTTGCATTTTTTTTGTTTTTATGTCTTTGTTGTAGTAGATAGATTAGATTCTTAAGTCAATCTATTATCCATAATTTATCTTGATTACTAGTTATATTTATTACTACTTATGCATTACTAAACTTGTATGCAATGGCCATATTTTTAATCAATTTTAATTGATGATTAAATATATTTTTCTAATTTCTTAGGCAATAAATGCTCATAAGACCAAAGTGCTTATGATCTATCTAAAATATTTAAGCACTAGCACATTCGCATCGAAATGGAATGGTCACAAAAATCCACTAAATCAATATTAGCCTACTTAGACAAGGCCTAAGAATGTCCTTCCAAGAGATTCAAGTTCCTCAAAGACACTTGCTTAGTGTTGGTTGACCTTTGTAGAAAAATACTAGTCAACACCATTTACTTATACCTCCACATCATGGCATGCACAACCCTACCTTGTCTTATCCCACCTTACCTTGTCATGAATTTAAAAAATAAAAAATAAAACAATTTTTATTTAATTATTTTATGATATGCAAAAATTTACTCAGATATTCTTAGAGGAAATTCACATAATGTGTTTTTTTTAAAGACTTTGGGAGCTTTAAATAAATGAAACTAGAAGATGTAAAGACATAGCATGTACACGTTAATAAAATCCACTCCCCATTTCAAAATGGAAACATTATATGATTCTCAATCTCACATCATTATGTATAAAGGATTGGTTGAAGGAGGTGCTCCAAATTTTGTATCTTCAAACATTGTAGACATACATTTTTGTCAAAAATTGTTATAATACATAGACATACTACTCTTTTATATTATTATTTATGACATAAGGTAGGAGTAACATTTAAATTTTTGGTGACATTTATTTTCATTATATTTCTTAGTTGTTTTCTTTCTTTGTTTACTTAGTTTACAAATCTATTATAGTTTAGTAGTTTTTTTAATTAATGACTATTTCATCCTATTTTTTGACATAGTTAATTCCATAATAATAAGCCACAAAGATCTGAAAGATAAATTATATTAAAAAAATAAATATAAAATGGAAAATTAATAAAAAAACATATCGTTTATACTCATATATTTGTCAAAGAAAGAAACTACTATTTCAAAGGTATGTTAATTTTGAAAATAGTTATTGAATTTTTTTATTTTTTTTCGTATTATCATCAAAGATGATAATAATGTTTGAGCCTTACACTCAAACTTATAAAATATATGAGTTGTAAATTGAATAATTAGTTGGAGAGGATTTCTCTATTGTTGTTTGATGTAATTTTTTTGGATTCTAATTAAATGCTCATGATTTTGCTTTGTATAGTTTATTTTTATGGGATTCTATAAATTAATTCATTATAGGACAAAATGGGGAGAAACTAACTCATAATGATTTATTTGAAACATGGTTTAAAATATATCTGACCCTAACATTCCAACTATTACTAAGAATAGAATGAAGTAGCAACTTAAATCTATAATCTTCCACTCATGGACAAACATTATTACTATAGGAAAAAAAACATGAAAACTAGAGTTCTTATTAAAATTTGGGCTCAAATTTATGATTAAAATTTTGATTAAATTTTTTATGACTTTAGAGTATAATTCATTATTTTAAAACATTCATTTCACTAGTTAAATAATAGCCTATAAATAATTATTGGGCATTGCCAATGGAGGCATGTCTCAAAGTACTTTTTGATAAATAATAAAGTTAGAGTTCTTGAAATTAGTGAGGATGAAATGTAAATATATAATTAATTCATCATTAAATAAACAAATAAACTAAATAGGAATTGTAAATGAAAAATTAAATGTATTGGATAATGTGAGACCATGGGGCTAGCTCCTCACACATCTTAAGAAATAAATATAAGTGGCAAGGAGGCTAGTTGACATTACTAAAAAGTTGGAATAATAAGAGAAATGATCATCCATCACTAATACCTATCTTATAGTAATTTTAGTGGAATAAGTTATTTTAATCTAGATGTTAATACTATTGCATTGTTTAGTAATCTTAAGGAAACAACATTTAGAACAATTTTTAAAAAAACAAGTTTGTTGTAAATAAACCTACCCCTCAAAACATTTCGTAGGATAAGAATAAGTTATAAAAACACACATATTTTTTAAAACATGATTAAGAATAACAATAATAAATGAATCATTTTATTTTTTATACTTCTCACAGTTGGAATATATATGTATTTTACTATCTTATTTGAAGGATTATTGGATTAATACCAGTGTTCTGGTATATATAACAATTATCTGATACTTCCCTTTGGGGAAAATAAATATAGAAATGAATCCTTTTACATAAAAGATTCCCTTTTATTTGAAATAGTGGATGATATATAGATATAACTCAAATATATAATATATCAATACATACAAAGCTGAGAAAATGCTCACAAAAAGGCCTAAATAAATACAACCTACTAATTATAAAATCATGAGCTATGTGTAAAAAATCTATAATAAAGTTATGTTATATTGAAAAAAGATTTCTTTATACACTGAAATAAATTCTAATATTGTTAATTACGAAAGGAATCAACAAACCAAAATGATTTTTTCATTTGTAAGAATCTATTAGTTATCCAAGTAAATAGAATGAGAGGAAACAATAAGAGCATATCAAATTATTGATCCATCCTTGAATAAATTTATAACAACATGTTGAGTTATCTTTTTTCAAAGGAGCTTGATAATAAATATATTTAGATACTACCTAAATTATATTTAATGTTGTTAAATAACCCCATCTATGGTATTAACTATTCTCATCATTATAATTTTGATTGATGTCACCTAGTAGGAAGAGGAGTGGGAGAAGGAGTTTCAAATTGTAGTTTGGACAAGAAGGGTATGTTAAGGTAGATGGTGGAAAGGAGGATGGAAATCTAGATGGGGATGATGAGAATAACCTATTACATGTGGTTTTAAATTATTAAACTAGTGATTCAAGAGTCCTTAAGGATTTGTAGGAAGTTGACTAATTAGGACATACACCATCGTACAAGAATGTCTTGGTCTTTGGAAAACTCTGTTAAAAGTATTATTCAACTGGTTTCATCTACTAGTGGTTTTACCTAGGGATATGTGTCAAAAGATAGCTATACAAATGTGGTCTTATGGTTTGGAAGTCCTTTTATCTATTTATGATGGAAGAAATATATTATTCTCTTACTATTATGGTGGTCATTTCTATTGTTCAACATCTATTGGGAAGGAGGTACAATTTGTGTTTATTTTCCTAGTCAAGAGGAATCTCTTCTACTTATGGGTTTGTTAATATGTGGTGGGTGTTTTCATACAAGACTTAAATATTTTATATTGGGTGAAATGGTTAATGAGTTCGGCTCGATCATAGATAGGTTCTCTTATCTAAAAGATCTTCTTTCGGTATAAGTTGTTGTGCATTTGATATAGACACAAAATTTAATGGCCTAGGTATTTATGAACATAGACCAAGATATTAACTTAATATAAAAGGTGTACCCTATTTGGTTTCAGCATTTATTTTCTTAGTTTTAGGTTGAATTTCCCCTGACCCTTTAGTGTTTGAATAGTGGGTGGTGTCTACAAACCCATATAGTAGCCTTCTTGTTACTCATTCTACACTTTTTTATATATATATGGAATCTTCATGAGTGGTGGTTTCATATATTTTAAGTGGTACCTTTCTTGGATGGTTTAGTTCCTCTTATTTGGTTTCAACCCTTTGATTTTTGTGGAGGCATGCCTCGCTCTTGGAATGGTTTTACCTATCTAGTTTTTACACTATTATTTATTAGTTTTTTTTTATGAATTACTTGAGATCTTATTTTATTACATAATTTATTCTTGATAAATTTTTTAAAGAAGGAATGGGGTCCATATTATGATCTAGAAAGAGTAAGGTCCAACTAGGAGACACAAAGGAACGTTTCTCCTTTTCCAATAAGAAGAATGTTTTGGGATATATCATAGGTAAGGTTTAATACCTTGTTTGTAAGTTTTTAAGTACGTTATCATTAATTTTTCATGTTTTATAATATTAGGGTATTCTATTAGAATCTCCATATTTGTTTTTTTTTAAAGTTATCTCTTGTTAGGGCCTTGGTTAGACAAAGTCTCTTTTCTGTGATGTCTCTTTTTTGTAAGTTTATTTTTAAAATCCCCTAGGAATCTTATTTTAAGAAAATATAGATCCAAAGGTTTATCTCAAAACCCTTATGTTTTTGGTTGGTGATTAACGCCCTTTTGGATCACAGGGAGCTCCTTAGGTTGTTCCCCTATCTTTATGTTGGATGGAAGTGGGGGTTTGTGAAACCCTCATAGGATTTATTTAATCTAGTTAGGGTCTGACCTTAACCCTGATTTTTAGATATTTTTTTATCTTTTAATCTTGTAACTTTCTTTGATTTGGGTCCTCTTGACATCTTGTTAGTTTTCTTATTTTGCTGTTTAGATGGTTCTTGATCCATGCAAAATCAGTCTATCAAGACCCGAGCCTCATCGTATTGTGTCTAAGCTAGTTCTTACACCATATAAAATAGTTCTATTCTTTGTTGTTTCTAACTTGGTTATATGTCAGTGGCTCTTTTGTTTCCTTGGTTTGCTATTTTTCTAGCTCTTTCTTTAGTTTGTTAGGGGGAGTCCTGGACATCCCATTGTGTGTGGGACTAGTTTTCATTGTAGTTATTAAATTTGGGTTGATATATCATTATAAATATTCTTATCATTTAGTTTGTTATGTCATATTTCATCCTACAACCCATTAAACCTAGAGCTCTATATTTTCTAATATTTTTATGTATTCAAATAATGTCATATGATAGAAAATAAGTTGATGTGTGTGACTAAATCATAAACTTCCATAATAAAATCTTTTAATTTTAAAGTGATGGTGGATAGATACAAATAAATTAGATATTGATATTTCAAAAATAAACTACTCTAGATAAACATGATTGTAATATGGAAAATGCCTTAAAAATACATCTAAAATATATGTTGTATAACCATTGATATTTATGGAAAAGAATATAATGTACCCCTAGGATATATTTCAAAACTCTAACTTCTCATAGATAACAAAGTCATACTTTTGCATAGCTGAAATAAATCAAATCTCGTAATTTAAAAAACCTTTCTAGTATAATTTGTATGAGTACTAAAAGAAAGAAATAAATGTATTTTAGTGAATATGTGTGAAAATAATGATAATTGAAAACAAAAATGTTTTCTAACTAAAGGCTAAACATGGTTTAACAACACAATACATGAAATATCTCTTCTTATAGAGCATAGTTTTTACAAGCTTGTAATATTTTGATCTCAACCCATATAGTGGAATAATATATATATTATTGATGTTTGAGATTTTTTTTGCATGTAGAATATAAAATGTAAATATTTCCCACTAGATACCTAGTATCATATAACTCATAAGGGCAAATATAAAGTGATCATGTTATGAATAATAATTTCTATAATCATGTAAAATTGAAATAAAGTAATAAAGAAAAGGAGTTTATGATAACAAATTTTAAAAATTAAAAATTAAAATAAGGCTCTATAAATCATACATTAAAGAGGAAAAATATAGTAAAATGTGAAAAATAAAAATAAATGGGGTGTCCATTTATTGATAATTGTGGATTGTCATATAGTTAAACAAAACACATAGTTGTTGGTAAATGTTTAATATATAAGTGGGTTACTAGTAGGATAAATAAGGTATAATATAGAGAATTAATATGAATGGGATAACCACAAGAAACATAATTACCTATAGCAAGAGTAATTACAAATAAGACTAGAACTAGGTAAAGTCAGAAGAGAAAGTAAGAAAATTTTGAAAGAGAAGAATGGGTATTAGGACAAGGTTGATAGCTGAACCTACAACTCACATAGAATTAAGTGACATGAAAAGAAGGAAGAATCCAATAATAATATCTTAGTCAAAATAATAGGTGAGACATCACTATAAAATTTTGTGGGAGTATTTCAAATTATATGGATAAAAGTTCTCAAAAATATAATATACATTTTACAAGGCTTACACCAGAGATAGTATAAATAAAATCAAGAATTAAATTACAAGTGTTATGAAGGAAAAAAATGGGGTATCACAATTGTATTGTTTTTTTTTACTAAACCCATTAAAATATATATGAAAATCCATCATGGATGATTTTTATAGATAAGGAATAAGATAAGCTCTTAAAAAATCACCAATGATGTAACCTTTATATTTGTTTAAACCAAAGAATGTACATGCTTGGTAAACTTTAACTAAAAATAAAAATGGATAGTAAATCCCATCATTTTAAAAAGTATTTTAAAAACATACTTAATAGATTAAACTTAAGAGATGTGGATTGAAAAGACTTGAGGGGATTGAATCATTGAAAAATGTTTGAATCTCAAGGTGTACTAAAGATCATCCTTTTCATGTTGCCACCAAGATATGTTCGTGTCACCAGTTTATCAAAATGTTGAATCAAACTAAATTTAAATCATTAAACATTAAAATATTAAACTAGTATATAAATAATAACTGGTAAAATCAAGAAATAAGGTGTTTCATGTAAAAAAAAACCCATACCAATCATTCATATTAAAGCTATGTTCATCTAAATCCTCATCGTAAGAGGTTTATGGTACATGAAACTGACATCAATTATTATACTCCATATTTATGATCTAATCAATCAATCTAATTGTAGGAAATGCTTACTCTATACCTTCATATAAGTTACAAAATAAATGTAAACTAACTTATTAAAGATAAAATCTTGGTTTTATAGTCATGACAAGCGAAATGTTACCATGAAACCATACTTTTAATGTTGGAATTTTGTTATGGCTTCTAAAAAATCATTATGAAAATGTCAATCTCAATGAATTTATTAAGATATTCAACCACTTTAAGAGTATTTCATGTGCATTCAATCCTATGCGTCAATTCCTAGAAAGATAAAACATACAATTAGGTGAGGTCACTATGGGTGTGAGGGGGGAAGAGATACAACCCTCGCTTCTTTTACAAATTTGGTCCACGTCAAAAAATTTAAATCAAAATAATAATCTTTAACAATAATTCAATGTGGCACAATGAAAAATTAACAAAACTCTTTAAATTTATGTTTTGATATTTTTGGGGACTATGTAGTGATTGATGAATGCATGTAAAGGTGATAATTAATATTCTTTTTTCACCTTGTATCTACTATGATATTAAATATATGGATTGTGGATAGTCATTGTGTCTTTAATATTCATAGATTCACCTTTAAAAGTGATTTAAAAGGAAAAAATATTGATAATGAATAGACATAATCTAATTTTTTATCAATACTAATACATAATACATGTAATAAAGTTATAAGATTATGTGTTAGAGTTAATTATATTTACTTTTTTAGTGATCAATAACATCCATTTATAATAATAAAATGTTAACAAACCCATAAATTGATATTTAATTGACATGACAAATAAAAAAATATTTCAATCTGAGAACATTAGTATAAAAATATAAGCGGTGTTAGTTTTTTGACAACATATATGTAGGAAGGATAGCTGCCAATGGAAAAAAACTTGGTTGATTCCTTGCTTATGTGCAATTAATGATGATACTAAATTTTGATCAGTGTAATTTCCAATAATTATACTAGAATGACCTTGTAGCTCTATAGCTATTTTATGATATGTTTCCTAAACCAATACACAATAAAATGTTTAGTTCAATATAATATATTTTAGGAACAAAAGCAATAAAAACATGTCAATCAGGAACAGTGTCCTTCATTCAATGAGTTTGACTTTGGGAATATTATGTTTCAATGTTTTTTCAATTAAGTTAAAGCATACAATAAAATGTGAATACCTTATATAAAATAGACATTGATAAAGACATAAATAAATATTTCACTAGCATGATAAGTAAAAGGTATTTAATTTTGAGAATTTTAGTAAGAAAATCAAAACAATACTAATTCTACTACAACAACTAATAGGTGACTAATATAAATAGGGATATAACCTATTTGTGCTTAAATTGTGGATATGGTGTATCCTTAGTGAGCTTGTCAATATGTTAGAATATATTTTCATATAGCCAACATACTTAAACAATCCTATCAAGGCTTTCAAATGTTCGAATGTAACTCTATGTCGAGGCCAACTACTATGAACATTATCATATTAATTTAAATGTACAAATGTGTTGATCAATATCTTTCTTGTATGATGATCTAATTGTATTGAACCAAGTAATATCAATTGAATAATCAAGAATAAAACTATAAATCTAAAATGATTTCAAAAATCTTGGAGTAGAAAAAAATCCAATGGTATTTATTATTTGTGCATGATACAAATATCACTAAATTTTTTCAATAGTAAAACATAAATCATACTTTATTTATTATTTTGATGCAGTTTAACAATGTAATTCACAAAAAAGATAGTTATTTGATCATTAAGTCTTTACTATGACATGTATTAGATCATATTTGGCTAGAATAGAAAGAGGCAACACTATATTTTATTTAATTAAAAAAAAGACACAATTAGAATGGAATTAATTTGACATAATAGAGTTTTAATCAAGTCCAAATCAATATAGATTTATAAAAACATTACATGACTAGAGTGAATTAACTTTAGAAGTTTTGAATTATTACAATGTTTAGCAACAAGTTTTATGAGATAAAATAAAATCATGAACATGAAATGCTTATTTATTCATTACTTTTGCACTGCTAGATATTACCTAATATTTGACATTCATTCTATTAAAAATGTCTATATGACATACTTCATTATCAAGATCAGTAGAGGTATAACATAATATAACATATTTATAATTTTTAGTATCAAATTTACTAGATAGTAAAAATAAATATTGCATATCAAAATCATATAATGTTGGTTGCGTATAGGAAAATATATTTTCACATATCAAATTTAATATTGGTGCATCATATATGAATAGAGGTAAAAAAATTATGTAGCTAAATTTATGATTATTGTACATTATAGATAATTTAAAATCTTCCATTTACAACAAATAAGTGCAAACTAAAATCATCAAGTAATTTTTTTTTATAAATAATTGCTAAGTATCAATCAATAATTTAAATCAATTTCAAAGGTTGAAGCATTTATATATATTTATGGTAGTTCTATACTTGAAAAGATAGATAGTTGGATATAATTTTAAAGTTCTTTGAAAAATTATAGTATTGAAAATTATTATGTGATGTCATTAAATATTAATGTATGAATCTATCGACTATTCATTTACCATAAAAATGAAGTGAATAGTCATGAAAAAAAATTAAAAAAAAATTTGAAATGTACTTATACTAGTTTTTTGGCACCTCCTAGTTATGATTGACCAAGGCAATAAAAATTTTAGAATCATACTTGAAAAATTAAATAAATTGTCCAAGAGGGACAAAGGAGTGGAAAAGGAAGGGAACATTGTGGGAAAGTTTCAAAGCAAGAGGTCAAAAACTAAAGAAGTTATGGTAAAACTAGATAAATGAAAAAAAAGAGATTTTTGGCCAATAGAAGTGGAATTTGGATATGGACCCTAAGAGAAAAAAATTTAAAAACTATAATTTCAGATGTTTGAAGAAATTTTTAGTGTTAATATAACTATAGATGGATAGATTACCACTATAAATTGTTTTTTAATTTTTTATAAAACTGATTACCACTTTGTTTGTCCTACTAGAAGGCTATTTATAAGTGCATAGTGCCCAATTTTTATCGACTGTGATGACTTTGTTATTTTTATTATAGAATTATTATGTTGTGTATTAGACCCAAGTATATTTGGTTACCTAAGGGTTTTAATGAGTCTCTCTATACACCAATACTTTCTAAACATGTATAGCTCTTTAAAAAAGTTCTTTTTATAGTTTTAACCATAAGAGACACTACTTGGTTTACCTCACCAGTGGAAATAAGTAATTTGGGATGGGGATATTTCCCTTTTCACTCGTAGGTCCTCTCAATGGGCCAACCACTTTGAGGTTTATCTAGTTCTCCTCATAATGAGTTCTAGGGATTATGCCTAAGTAATTCCCATAGTTATGGGGAGGGATATTTACCCTTATCTGAACCTACAATGAATATGTAGAAAATAGAGGGAACAAACAATATTTCAATAAATGGTGTTATTCCTTGAAAGGCATTGTTGAGAAAAAATTATCCAAAATCTACCTATAATTTTAGAAAGTGATATGATACCAAACGTGAGTACCCTTATCTATAGATTTATGAACTATATCTAGTAAATGAATAATTAAACGAACTTTATAAAAATAACCCAAAATTATTTTTAGATAATAGGCCACTTCATTGGGGAAACCTCCTTTTATCAAGTTTAATACAATAATATTTGTGGATTTATTTGTTGGGCCTCAACATTTACTTAAATAATAAACCTATTCTAGCTACTATTACTTCCCATATATGTGGGATAATTGAAACATGCTAAACGGATGAATTACAAAGCATTTTCATCCATTAATACTAATACACAAATAATATAAAGAGAATATTATGATGTAGGTTCCTAACAATATTTTATGTTACTTGATATAAGTTATGTTTTTTCAATGTTAGTTTCTACACATGTTGTAAATATACTAATGCAAAAATGTAGCCTTATTCAAAACACAAGTGGCCTCACTTTCACAATCAATGGATTTGCGAGGTATATCAATAAATTTACAAAAATCTATTTATATTATCTCCTAACCTTTTGTATCTATATCAAAGCCACTACTTTGTTATAAGGGTTTTGTGACTATGTTTGGTGGATTTGATATTTCACTAATAGATTCCTAATTTTGTTAAAAATATTTGATAATTATAATTTATTAATGTATTTTATTATATTTACAGATTTATTTCTTATACTAATGTCTTTATATTTGATATAATTATCTTTATTCTTAATTTTTTTAAATTTCTAGTTAACATTTTATGTTTAACAGTTTTGCTTTGTGTAGAAGTGGATTCATTCTATGAATTAGAATATTTTTAACCTAATGGTAGATTTACCAAAAGTAGTAGCTTTGATAACACTAGTAAAGGCTTTGCTAACCCTAGTGACATATTTGATAACTACAGAAGTGGATTCACATTATGATTTTTCACTAATCAACCAATATTTAAGAGGAATAATTTTTGACATGGGTGATTGCTTGACTTCCCATTTATGGGAAAAAGAGGGTAATAAAAAATATATGTCCATAAATGTAAAATTATATGGGTTTTGAAATTAAGTTGCAAATTTAATATCATTACTAGTGTCTTTTATATCCTTAGTAGAATATTTTAAATCCCTAGTTGGGGGATAAAGCTCCCAAGTCTAATAAACATTTTGGGACTAATAATCCTTTATTTTACATCATTCCTATTAAATTTTGGGTTTTTGATATCATGTATCTAAATTATTTTCCTCCCAACATATTTTACCTATTTTTATTAAGGGAAATAATTTTAGATTAAAAAATAGCCTAAACAAGCATTGTTTAGTTTTCATCCTTCAAATCTATTTTTCTCTCAAAGTTATAAAATAACAATACAATAATTGTATTAAATAAAAATTATGAAAAAATAACTTGATAATTTTTTATTATAACTTTATTAATCTTACAAGTTAGATAATCGCAAATAATGTGATCTATAATCATATGCCTTATTATAAAACTATTTAGTTTGACGTAACACAAAATAGTACTAAAAATTCTTTGTGTAATACAATCCAATGATTCCACTCCATCAAAAAACATAATAATATAAAAAAATTAATCATTTTTACTTATTTATATGATTTCATGGATATATATTATGTCGTTCAAATGCTAATCCTGGTCATAACTCATCCACATATTTTCTAATGAAAACCATTATAATGATTATTCAAGTGAATAGGTTAAAAATGAATATAATAATTTAAATATGGTATACACTCTCTTTTGGGTAGGTTAATGAAGCCGAAAACTATCAAGAAAAAAATTGCAAATAGGTCAAGATCTAAAATTATCTCATAATTTAATTGTATTGAATGACTTAAATTAATTATAAACCCAAACCATGCTTAAATAAGCCTCAACTTATAAATTAGATTTAATATGAAAATTTTGATAAAATACTAAAGTATAATATAATTCCTATTTTTAAAATCTCCCAAAATCTCCTAAACACTATCTTAAATGCATTAATTTTGTGCATACAAACATTACCTTCTTGTCTTCTCTCATAGTCTTCCAATTGAAGAACTTCTCCATGTTAATCATCCTATATATCAACTCCTCTAGTTTTAAACTAACTCCATAATCTAGAACATTAACCTTGATTCCTTTATTTCTTCCTTCTAAAGCCTGAACCATCCTCTCTTCCATCGATGGTAGCTTCTCTTGTTATTCTTCTTCATACTAAATTTCTTCATCATGGTCCATGTCTTCCTGACCACCACCTTGTCTTCTCTACTGATTGATGATAACATTTGTTAATTTTTGATCTTGCCTCTACATCTCTTGAATAGTCCAATTCATCTTCACATTACCTCCTCATCCTCTCGACATTCTTTACTCCTCCAACATTCGAAATTGATTTGATACTAGATAGTGAAGCTAAAAACTATCAAAATAATAAAATTTATAATAGGCCAAGATATGAAAAATAAATTACAATTTATTGGTATTAGATGACTTGTAATAATTACTAACCTAAACCATGCTAAAACAAGCCTCAACTCAAAAATTAGAGTTTACATGTAAAATTTAAAACAAAAATCTAAAAAAAATTCTTATTTTTAAAATATATCAATATCTCCCAAAAAACACCCAAAATATGCTAAACACTATAATTAGACTATGGGATGAAATTCAACAGAATTTGACATCTGGTTATAAAAATATACAATTTCTAAAAATAGAAAAAACCCTAAAAATAATTAAATCACAATTTTAAACCATTGGATGATCACGTATGGCCTCCAAAAAATATCAAAAACATTTCTAGGTATGTATAACTTCCTAAGAGAGTAAATATATTTTTGATACAGTCATTTTGGAACATGGAAGAGCCTAAATAGAGCTACAGGTCAAAAGTTATGGCCTTCGAAAGGTTGGCCTATTTTTTCTGCATCAAGTTTGAGAATATATCTTTTTTCTTATGTTAATTTGTCAATAGAAAATAATATTATTTTGTTTTACTCTTGCATTAACCACCAACTTAATCTTAGATATTCAAACTATTTGTGAGATATAATCTATAAAAAATATCAAATACCTAAGACTATTAAAAAATAAAAAATAAATAAAGTAAACATAAAATAAAATTATTAAAATTTATATGGTTTAAAAATTTATCCATAAAATTATTTATTTATATTATTTTAATCAAGTAAAAAGTTTAAATTTTATTTTAAAATTAAACTCCTATAATAAATATTGTATACAACTAAAATTCATCATTATGTCACTTGCTACTAATTACATCCTCATTCCGTATTAAAACTTCTTATTAATTAGTTTTATATAATTATCCATAATTTATTCTAATATACTACTCTAATACTACCTTCTATGTTTCCTACATCACAAACTAACCTTATAACACCATCTCTCCCAATAATTTTTCTTATTAATACTTCATTCTTCTTTAATCTTCTTTTTCACAATATTTTAAGAATTTTAAATTACTTTGCAATTACCTTTTAATACCTCCATTAACACTCCTATAAATACTCATATAAATAAAATTCCAAACATCAATAATTAGCTATAATGGATTCGGGATAGATACAACCTTAATCGAGTGCATCACCAAACTTCCACTATGATTCTCTAGGAATTTTTAATTTTTAGAAATTCCTTCACCCTAGATATTCATCCTTTATGCATGAAAGATCTAGATCTCAAATTTTACATAAAAATGATACAAATCCATCCACATCTCATTTCAAACAAAGATATTTTAATGTGTAATCTTTTAGTGTATTCATTCCATCACCTTGTCATGCAATAAACATCCATATCAAAACCTTGCCCAAATATTAAGTCAACAAGAGCAACCAAAATCTGTTTTCAAGCATACAAATTCTCAAGTCCATTTTGAATACATCCATGCATCTATGAATAATGACTCCATTAATTGAGGTATGATTTGATTAATTCTATTTAATTTCATTTCATTTGAATTACCTTGATCCTTAACTTAGCCTTAAGTTTTATGTAGTTAGATTTAGGGTATGAATTATGAGTTTTATTTCATTATTTCTAGATTAGAAATGTACATCCAGTTTGGATATACATTTTTTTTAAAATGGTGGAAACAATACCTTAATCATTGATTTTTAGGCTTCTACTATGATTCTTCAATCTTTTAGAATCCTTGAAGATAATATTTTATGCAGGAAATGTACAAATTTATCAAAAACACTTCTAGATTAGAAACAATTGTATATAGTTTGGAAGTGGTTGTGGTTTGTGTAAACATATCTTAGACATAACCATTGGTGATTTTGTAATTAATTGTGAAACCTAAGCATAATTATCTCATATATAATTTGATGTTTATGTTTGTTTTATTCAAATATACTTATTTCATATTAGATATTTTTCTTGACTCCTAATGGTTTTAAGTTACTTAATAGTATATGTGATTTCTTAGTGTTTGTTTCTAAATAAGATGTAAATCCACTAATACAAAAATTTAGATTTGTACATGACACAATTCAATTAATTTTCATAATCAATGGCTTCATAATGTCTATCAAAATATTTATAAATATTTATTTATATTATCTCTTAACCTTTTATGTCTATATCAAAGCGACTACTATGTTTTAGGTGATTCGTGACCACATTTAATAGACTTGATATTACACCTATAGATTAATAAATTTTTGTATGAACATTAATCATTCTAATATATTGATCTATTTTTCATGTATCTATAACTACTATTTTTATACTATTTTCTTTGCATTTGATATAAGTTGATTTTTCTTAATTTTTTTAAATTTCACACTAACTTTTATGTTTGGTGGCTTTATTCTATGCAGAAGAATATTCATTCTATGAATTGACATATTGTTTAACCATAGTGTTAGATTTGTAACAAGTGATATATTTGATAACACTAGTAGTTCCTTTGATAACACTAGAGTCATCTTAGACAACTACAGAGGTAACTTTGCAACGTGATTTTCCACTAATAAACCCATCTTCTAGAGGAATATCTCAAGTGTCTATTTGACCTCGCATTAACATAAAAATGAAGGTGTTTAAAATTCACATCCATCCATGGAAAAATATATTGTTTTTTAAACTAGTAGTATATTTGATATCATTAGTAGTGTCCTTTAAATCCATTGTAGCATCTTTAAAATATTTACTGGTAGTTTCTTTCCTAAAAATTATTGATCTATTCGACAATTTTTATGTATATAAATTTATTTATGTACATAAGTGGTTTCATCTTATAGATTAATGATTTTTGTCTAAGTAGTGGAATCTTTGATTAATGAATATGTATTTCATAGGTTACCCAACAAGAAGAAAAACCAAACTAGTGGTTCTTTCTTGCAGGTCTACCCATCAAATAAACGAGTGAAAACATTTCATAAACATATTTTTATTTATATTACATTAAGTAATTTAATCTGATATTTGATATTGTGATGTTTAATTAGTTTATCATATTATTTTTATGTTTTTTGGTTTATCTTACCCAATACTAAGGCAATGTAGGGTCTCCATCATAACAATAGGGAAACCTTGGGTAAAAATAATATTAAAATAACCTGCATCCTATTTTATTTTTATTATGGAAATTTGACATGTAATTCATCCCCACACACTTTTCATTAGTCACTACTTGGGTTGTTATGTGTATTCCATCATCACATCTTATTTTATACTTCATTTTTTGGAAAAGTATAAACATCCTTGAGAGTTTTCATAAAGCTAAGAAAAATTCCCCATAAAGGTTTACATTAAGTTATGGGTTAAACTCCAATAATTAATAATTAAACACCATACTTATATGGACCAATTATCCATCTACCATGAGGTATCTAGGGTCCACCCTTATAGAACATTGTATAGCCTAATTTTAAATCATTCATCCAAATAAAACTATAATTTTGGAGGAAATATCATCCTAAAAATGGCTCACTGTGTATAGACGTTAAGTGACATTTGGAAGAGAATCCTAGTCACAACTTTAAACAAGTAGAATGGTGGAATAATACTAATATGTGAAGCTCGTATCTACTAGAATAGGCTTGTGGCTTGCGTAATCCTATTAATGCATTATAAATTATTGTGTTTTTTATATACCTCCCACGTACACAAAATAATAACCTTGAAAAATTCAAACTATGATAATTACATCCCTTTATTATCCCTACTCTATAATATCCAATCCACAAATCATAATATCATATAAAAAAGCTAATATTTTTAAAACAAATTAATCCAATATCCTAAACTAATACCAAATCATCACATGAACTCATAAAAAAATATCATGTATAGTATAATCTATCTATATACATATTTTTCAATCAATCATATCTAATAATGCCGAATCTCTAATCATACCTAATACCCAACCAATCTATCATACACTTTTCTTGGTTCACATAGATAATAACCCATTCATATGTCATAGTCACCATCATAATCTTGATTTCATACTAAGCTATTCACATTTGAATAATACACTCAATCAAACCTTATCATCCAATTAGTCTAATCTCATCAGCCAATCTATCCTATCCAACTTGAGAAAATTAAATCAATACCATTTAATCACATGAGCTAATCTAAATCAAACCATTATAAATCATAAAATGTCAATTATGGACTAATCACGTCTCTTTAGTTATTCACACCTATCTCATTGCTCCTTTCTCACCCATATCTTAGTCAAATCCAAGAGATTATATTATCAAATATTCAAATACAAAAATCAATTGAATATCAAATGATATTATACACTAATCAATTTCAATCATCCAGAGTTGAGCTAGCACACATAAAAATAATATTTTATCAATCTCATCCACTTAACACCTATCTAATTTCATCAAAAATTTAAAGACACATGAATCCAGATTTAAACTTGATATCTAACTAAATATATCATTCTCAAAATAGTCAAAAATTCAAATATGTTCCATCTCATTAAAGCATTCCACTTTCATCTCTTAATAATTTTTATTTAATCCCTTCCACTTTCTGATTGGGGATGATGAATCACATCATATATATTTTTTCCTATTTTAATCCATGTCCTCACAGAAATATTTGGATATTTCATAATCAAATCGTACATATTTTACGACAAATATACCTTCCTTTTGTTCCTCATAGAAATGGGAACCTAACATGTTTTGTATTTTGATCACAAGAACCTAAATTACATCATAAATAAGAATAATAAGACACATCTATGGAAAAATTAGCTTACTCCTATCCTTTATGCTAATCAATCAAAATCAAACATTTTTTCATCATTTATAACCTTGACCATGGCATCTCTTCTCATACTAGAAAATGAAATCCTCTCTTAAAAACCTTATACCTTAAGACACATCAAATGACATCATATAATTATGTCCTCTCATCATTAAAATTATAATCATCTTATTCAAATTTAATTTCTTCAACAATAAATAAAGTTTTTTATTAGAGACAATGCACTCATCGCAACAAATCCTTGGAAGATATGCTTCATGAATTAGATGAAATAAATATGATCATCAATCCAAAAACCAAACCTCTTGATAAAACCAAACCTAATAGAATTTTATATAAAGAAGATAAATACTTTTTTACAATATAACCTAGGGAAAATCTACTAATAGACATATCATTTTTAAAAATTACGTCTAAGACCTAATTATCTATGGTGACATTGACTTAGCTGAATCCATGCTTGAGAGTGAGAAAAGGGGCATATTTCAGGATTCTAATATAAACCATAATCAAAATATTCCTTTAAAAAACTAGGGATAACAAAATAAGTCCATATTTGACAAACCCATAATCAATATCGAACCCTTGTTTCACATCCTGCACATTGATGATCCTTTTCAGAATTATTTACATACCTTCCAAGTTGAATTTTTTGATAAGGCCACATCCACCCACCTTTTGTGAGCCACTATTTTGTGATCCCATATCTGAATAACCCATAATTTTAGTAATTATTTTATTTGATTTAATATTTAAATTCAATAAATTTACTTTTAGTTGTGTTTATTTAAATTTGATAAAGTTATATGTTATTCATATTTGATTTGATATTAGTAAATGTTATTGTGTTGATTTCATTAATTCATTTTCTCTCATAAATGTTATTTTTCATAGATTCAATTGTTAATTAGAAGTATTCTACTCTATTTCATATAGCCTTTTCACAATACTCAAGATTGATATTATTAACTAATTAAAAAGGTTGAAAGACACTCATCACATCTCAAAATCTAATAATATAAATTTTTTTTCCATTTTACCAAGGATTTAGGTAGATGTCACCATGGATAGATTCATGACTATATATTTACTATTTAAATGAATGAACTAATCATCTTAGGTTAATTTTTGGCCAACTAATAGGGTTATTTTATTTATTTATTTATTTATTATTATTATTATTATTATTATTATTATTATTATTATTATTATTATTATTATTATTATTATTATTATTATTATTATTATTATTATTATTCTTGTTATTATTGTTCTTGTTATTATTGTTGTTGTTGTTGTTATTATTATTATTATTATTATTATTATTATTATTATTATTATTATTATTATTATTATTATTATTATTATTATTATTATTATTATTGGTAAACGAAAGAATTTTGAAAGGGACCGATCCCTTAAACAAAGTATAAAAATATTTAACATACAAAGATTAGTGAAATTGATCTACCAATAAGATACAAATCAAGGGAAAAAAAAGTAAATGTGCCCTAAAGTGACATAATATAAAAAAATAATTTGAAGATCGATAAAAAGAACATCGAGACAACTAAAAAGAAACCAAAAAACAACTTAAATCCTTATAACATATTCTCTTTTATTTATCTAAATTTCATACTAGATATTTATCTCCTTTTCATGCCTACTTTTACTTTTATAGACTTCAGTCCACTCTCCCTTAGCCCCTTTGACAAGAAAGATGGAAATATTTAATTCCAAGGAATCAACCAAAATATTGTTTAATGGAACATGAGCCTTCTTCCCATTATTATTACATTATTTTTACATTCTAAATCATTGGCCATAACCTTCGTACCTTGATCTATCATTTCCATAGAGATAATTATATTAATGATCTTTTATAAGATAAAAACACTATTTTCATTAAATGTATCTAACTTTTATAATGGTGTTTTAGGAACCACCTATGGGTCATCAAACTATGATTTCACTTCAACTATTGTATGCTTAAAACCAACATCCTTACACAAACTATTTATTTATGTTTAATAATTAGGCAATTTTTCATCAAAGAGTGTTTCAACATGGAGGTCATATACAATGCATTTAATATGAGGGCAAATAAAGAGGTATAAGAAACTCAAAAAAGACTAAAATATAATTCTAAACCATAAAAGGCTATCCAAACTCACCATTTGAACTAAAATAAGACAATATATTTGTAAAGAGGTTGGAGAGGACAAACAAGAGAGAGTGAAGTCACTTCTACTAGCAATCATCAACAATCACACAAGTACACTAATTTGAAGCATATGAAAAAGGTAAGAATAACTATTCAACATTCAGATACATAATATAAGTATTTATTTGAGTAGGTCTTTTCCATACTAAGGTAAAGATATATATAAATCTATTCAAGGTTGCATATATATGAGAAACTGAGTGGGAGAGATAGAGGCATAAGAATATCAATGGCAAGTGTCATCTCCTGAGAAAATAAGTTACAATTAATAAAATTCTTAAAGAAAATTCTTAAGAATTCCTTAAACATCTATCCACTTGATGTGATATTATACCTCATCAATGGTGGCATGGAATGATCCTTCACCTTCTAGGATGATTCATCAACCTTACTTGAAGCTTCCTATTCTTGTTTAAGAAGGAGTTACAAGATTGTGTTTTTCCATGTGTTACTCTTAGTCATATTATTTGGAGTCCTCAAATGCCAAACTTGGATCTTATATGATCCGTCCATCTTGGTATATAATAAGATTGTTTGTTACATCCAAGGGTAGATTTCCTACTAAACATCTAAACTAATAGCCTTAGAAAATCCTGAACAGTGTCCTTCATTCAATGAGTTTGACTTTGGGAATATTATGTTTCAATGTTTTTTCAATTAAGTTATGGCATGAAATTATATATGAATACATTTATTATAAAATAAACATTCATAAATACATAAATAAATATTTCACTAGCATTATAAGTAAAAGGTATTTCAGTTTGAGAATTTTAGTAAGAAAATCAAAACAATACTAATTCTGCTACAACAACTAATAGGTGAGTAATATAAATAGCTATATAACTTACTTGTGCTAAAATTGTGGATATGTTCTATCCTTACTGAGCTTGTCAATATGTCAAAATATAGTTGCATGTAGCTAACATACTTGAACAATCCTATCAAGGCTTTCAAATGTTCCAATGTATCTATTAGATTAAAAAATAGTCTAAATGAGCATTATTTAGTTGTCATCCTTGAAAAATATTTCTATCTAAAATTTATAAAATAACATTATAATAATTGTATTAAAGAAAAATTATAAAAATATAACTGATAATTTTCAATTATAACTTTATTAAGCTTACAAGTTAGATAATCATAAATAATGTGATCTTGAATCATATGCCTTGTTGTAATCAGATTTGCCATGTTGGCTACCTAGATTTTCTTTATTTTCAACTTTTATTATCCACTCCATGTCATCACTCTTTCCATTGTGGTATCTCCCTTCTCTTCCCCTTCCCTCATGTCACGTCATTATGAATTTTCATTTCTTTTTGTACACCTCCACTACCTTTGTCTCTCTCACTTCCCCTCTTTGTGTCATCATTTCCAAGACAGATTATCTAGTCATTACCTTTTTTCCTTTTTGTGATCATTTATTGATTTTGTCTTTTCTATATGTTTCAAGATTTATTTGGAATCACTTATCTACTTCCTTTCTCTTGAGTATCCTCATTTTTAGATTTTTTGAATTATTGACCTCATATCATGATTATATGGAAAACAACGAGAAGGATTATTAACCGGAGCATGATCCTTCAAAAGATGAGTTTCCCAAAATAGGAACTAGAAGATCGAGTCAATCTCTTGTTATGTAATTAAAAATAGTAATCTTACTATTCAATGGGTGATTATAGATAAGTGGAACCTCACTCAATTAATGATCATAATCATTTTGCATGACCTTGATATTGCAAAGGAGTTTACCAAGGCCTAAAAAGATAGAGTTATTTTCTCAAGGGGCATGAGGATTGAAGTTACAAATAAGTCATTATTAAATTCATTGTATTGGTAGTATAGGCTCTCAATAATTATAAGGATAAAATAATGAAGCACAGGTGGGCAAGAATTTTTTTTAACTTGTCAGAATAGGCTAAGGAAGTCACTAATATTTTTAGGAGAATGGACCTCATAGAGGTCTAGTCAGAGGTATGTATAGAGGATATGTTTTACATCACCTTGGACTCAAAATTTATTCTACTAAGGTCCTACCACTTTATTTTATTACATAATTTTAGATAAATTTTTACTATTAGTCTCTCCTTCTACTTACTCTACTCCTTGCAGGACTCTGTGAGAGCGTTCAAGGGTAATAGCAAGTGGCAGTAGAACATAAAGCCTTAATATTCCTTTTATTTAAGTAAGAACCCTGAGTGAAGAGCATCGATCTATCTTTAGTTTCTCAGGAAGTGGAAGATTATGAAAATAAAAGAGCTATAAGTGTTTATGTGGATGATTATAATGAAAGGGTTAAGAAAGCCAAGGTGTGTTGGCCTAGGAAGAAACTTATCTTGGAGCATGAAACTTCAGAGGCCTTGAAAGATGAATTGATTGCCCCCATAAGAGAGAGAACCTTATGGTTAGCCTTTAAGACCTAGGCTCCCTTGAGGCTTCCAGTCTTGTTATTATGGGTTTGCATGAGGATCCTAGCTTGATAAATTTTTTTAGGAATGCAATTCCTGTTACACTAGAATTTGAGCCATTGAATCATGCTTAAAAAGCAAAATAAAAGAAATGATAAAATTTCAGTTGGAGATAAAGGAAATATAGGGGGCCTATTCTCTAGTTCTATTTATGAGGGTTTGTATGTTGGATCATTTGATTCTAGAACCCTAGAGTGAGGATGAAATAAGGTTGGTGTTAAACCTTAGGCTTCAGCTCTATCTGGTGATGTTTTAGACACCTCGGCATACTGTCTCAAAATCCCTGCTAAATGTTTTTCTCTGCTAACAATATAAGGCATGAAACTCGACCACAAAAAAAACCTTAGCTCTAGGACCCAATGAAAATCCACTAAAGGTTCTTGGTAAGTCACGACATGTCTCGAGGACCTAATTTTGATTGCTTTATTGTTTGATCCACATTAACCATTTTTCCTTCTTTTATTCTACTCGCTATTATAGTTTTGGTTTTTTTTGAGTTGGATTGACGGCCTATGAATCTTTTATTTGACTATTGTCATGGAGAACCTGGCTTGCAATTATACCCACGCTGGTTCCCACACAAATTTAATGTGAGTTTAACTTAATCTAAACTATTTAATATTTTAATATATTTATCATCTTTAATAATTAAAAAAGAAAAAGAAGAAGAAGAAAAATTAAAAACTAAATAATATAATATTTACTAACTTAAATAACCTATTACAATTTATTCGTATATATACACCAATACAAAATAGGCATCAAAAAATAGTGCAAGGCTAAAATTATATGACGAGAAAGTGGTAGGATAATATTTTATAGAATAGAAAACTAATAATACGATTGCCATAGTACGGTATTCCATTAATCTTTAAAAGAAAACTTTCATCTCTCAGTTATTATTTCGGTATCTTCTCTCAATTGTATTCATGCTCTTATTTATCTTGTTACGTACACAAATTAAACATAATTATAAACTTAGGGGCATAACATTGATCAGTATTTGGGAGATGTATGAAACAAAACTGAGATACAGTTTTTTGTGGCTTGTATTTTCGATGTCTTTCTGATGTCTTAGTTTCACAGCTACCAAACTTCTTTCCCACGAATCGAATATTTTGTGAAGTCGGAGTTGAAATCAGAGTCTATGTCTTGGGAATAATGATGCTCATAAATTTTATCGATTCCCTAACTGCCAATTTGGATCCGTTCGTATATTGTCTACTTTACGTTTTCTTCACCATTAATCCATATAAAAAGCAATGGATGTTTAGGCTACGTGAAACATGTTCATAACAAGGGCTACGGGAGCATGACACCCTGTGTAATGTAATGGTGGTTCAGGGCTCAGAGATGGTGCAAAGACATATAAGTGATCTTAATATGGTGTCAAACATACCGCGAGACCATCTTTTACACATATTTTGGCCAATATTCAACTATTGAATTTCGGGGAAGAAATTATATGAGTGTTCCCTATTGATAATAACGATGAACAAGATCCAAGCTTACAACCCTATAAACACATCATAATAGCGTAGGGAGATGAGTGTAAGAGCAAACGGTCCATAGCTTTTGCGAAGGAAAGGCTCGTAAAGTACCAACCGTAAATCATGTAGAGTTTTGATTTAGACGAGAAAGATAAAACCCACTTTATGAATCTTTATAATTGGCTTAGTGACTTTCCTTTCATAGATGATTTATTTTATTACCGCATTTCTCACACCACCCCCAAAAAAAAAAAACACACATATATATATATATATATTCTCCTTATTTAATAAAAATGGAACATATGGATGTTATAACAATGTTTCAATATCTTAAAATACCTTTCGCTACAATAATCAACTTATGATTAAATCACTTGAATGAATAATTAATTGAACAGTCTACATAAAATTAAAATAAGGTTAAACATGAACTTTTAACGCCTACCATAGGATGTAATGACTCAAAACCATTAGATCGCCTTACTTTAAAATTATCTTAAATTATTTGATACAAACAATGAGTATGTTCCTTCGGTGAGGCCATTTCCTACTTTGTCGAGCACATAAGGAATATGTTGTGACAAGAAGTTTTACCATGCTTCCATCCTCCAAATTCTAATGCAAGCTTCTTTTGTTTTAGTGTTATTTAATTCTCATATTTTGGGAGATTTTATACTTCATTTTAACATGAAAAATTTAAGATGTATTATTTATTTTGTAAATACTTTCCCAATAAAGTGTATAAAATATGTGTCATATAGACAATCATATCCCAAAGTGATGTCAATAATCAAAGAGTGGTTGTGGGTCATATTTCCAATCGTTCCCTTTATTTCAAATGGGACCACGTATAGGAAACCCTGCTCATCATTTTTCCTTACAAAGAAAAAATTTGTGGAGACAATGTTCCCCCCGATCTACTTTTATTAAATGAAGAGGTGTAATGGAAGGTGTAGGTGCTATCTCTTTTCATGTTTTCATTTAATTTATAATATTATTTTATTTTTTAAATATATATATATAAACCTTTTTTATATACCATAATATTTTTCAAAGATATTTTTATGTACTTATGAGATGATTGTTTGAGTTTCCAAGATTATATATATTCAAAATTAAATATTCTAATTAATTTTCAAGGTATGCTTCCCCCTTTTTGTTTATTAATACAGAATAGTTCTAAATTATTTTTAAGAGTTCAAAAGATATATGACTGAGATATCATTATTGCAATGACTCAATTCCATATTTTTTTTAATGCAAAAGCAATCATTTTATTTTGCATGTAATTATCATTTTTGTAATTATATTCTTTAAAAAATATTCTTTTATTTAAACAGTAAATAAATTTTATTTTTCTGATTTTTTTTAAAAATAAGATTTTATACAAACTTATTTAATTATATTTGCAATATAAAGTTACTTAGATATATACATATATTTCTTAATAAACAAGTGTTTATACATTAAACATCTTGAAATGTAAACCTTTTCATCCCGTACATGCCAATATGCAATCATTATACCCTTTTAAATATTAAAAATATTAAAACATCACAAGTCTGTGTATATATTGAACATTTTCATATTATATATACAATAGTTATTCCATCTTAAATCTAGAGTTTATTGAAACATCATAAGGGGTAAAAAACACAAAGATCTTAGATTTTAGTTATTAGGTTTAGCTCTCTATAGAGTGACAAAACATTTTAAAAAATGCATATTTTCTTGAACAATTTATTATATTAACTAAACAAACATTAATTAGTTTCCTTAAATTGTTACCAACTAGATTTTTTATTTTTATAAACTAACTATTCTATTATATGATTTTACTTCACCACACATAACTTATGAAAAAAAAAACATATACATACAATAAATGCTCTTTTGTTTGACTCATTTTATTTCTATGTTTTAAAATGCAACAATATGCAGATTAGGAATAACACAATAACAAAATAGTTTTATGAATCTTCCATAACACAATAACAAAATAGTTTTATGAATCTTCCAAACTAGGAAAGAAAAATATCAATAAGTAAAATACCAACAATTTCATCAAACCATAATTTTTATGGATTTATTTTGAATGAAAAAGATAATTATTTAAAAGTATTTAAATAAATTTCAAATTTTAATTGGAGTTAACATGTACATTTAAAAAAGAATAAAAATTGTCTATTGTTAATTATCGAGGTAAGTGCATGGAGTTGGGAGATAATTTAATGGATACTTAATGTAACGTAATCACATCAATAAATAACGTAATCACACTATTCAATTAATACGATCATTTTTTTAAAATTATGGCTTGGTAATCACTGGTCCATAACGTGATCACATTAATGTATAACATAGTAACACAAATAGATAACATGATCATGGTAATAGATAACATGATCATGTTATTGTAAAATAAAAATGCTATCATGTTACTATTATTTTACACATGTGAACAAACAAATCAAATGTTGATTAATAGGTAATTCGATCATGTAATTAATAATGTGATTGCATTATAGATAGCATGATTGTGTTACTATTGTTTTGTACATAAAATCATAAAGAAAACTATAGCTAGAATCTTATATATTACTACTCTAAATGTTAAATATAAGTTTACATTCATAAGCTTATAAATGTAAAATTATACTTTAAATTTATTTTAGTAAATATAAGAAATTAGGGTCACTCAACATCTAATAGATTTGGTCTCATAGTTGCACACCTTACAATGTGAAAAATAGTTTTTCAAAATCTAAATAGATCAGTACTTATACATTTTAAATGTCTAACTAATAAACCTAAGGATTTTAGGATATAATTTTTACAATTGATGTACATTTTTGGTAAACATATAGTCATTTTTTAGGTTTTTGTACCTTTTGAATTGATTTTTGGCACTTTTAAGAGTCTTTGCTTTGTAAAAATTAATGTTTTTAAACCACTTTCTTTGAAATTTATACAAACTAGTGTGATTGGGGTAGCATAGGTCACATTGATGATTCACACACATCAAATGATCTCTTTGTGTTAGTTTCACTTGTTCATCACCCCCCTCATCTCTAATCACTTCCTAATCATGTCTCATCACCTCTAATAACTCTATCATCATTTTTAATTATCCTTAATCACTCCCTCATTAAACTTCACTCTCCCTAGTCATCTCTAATGACTCCATCATCCCTGATTACTCACTCATTGATCCTCACTATCCCTCATCATTTCTAATAACTCCCTCCTCATCTCTCATTATCCATAGTAATTAATGTCACATAGCATATGATAGAGCTGGTCTTATAGCTACACATCTTATGACGTGAAAACTAGCTATAAACATTGAACTTGATCCAAAGTGGTGTGGTTGGGGTAGTGTAGGTCATATTGATGACATGCAAATATCTAATGGCCACTTTTGTGTTAATATGACTAATGTAATATAAGATGTTATAGGATATAAAATGAATGTAAGGACTTTGACCATCTGTAAGTTTTATACATTTTATTTAGTGTGAAAATTTATAATGAAATAATGGAGGAGTGATTCCTAATGGATTGGTATCATGATGATACACTACAACTTCTACAATTGAGGGATATTGGTCTCATAAGAAGGAGATATCCATTTATATATGAAATATATTTAGATTTTCAAGAGCATTTAATTTCAAATTCTAGTATAAATTCAACTAATTATTATTACATAACATAGAAGTAAATCCATTCAAGTAGAAATTAAAATACAAAGTACATTCCAAGCAGTGATGTAAATTAATGTGTGAGGATTATTAATATTCATGGGAAACCCCTACATCAACCATTTATATCATTGAAACTCAAAGATGTAATGAAATCATCCAAAACTAATCCTATGTGGATGGAGAGGGAAATTTTGACTACCTAAGATCATAATGATTATTCATAAATGAGGGGTTGTCAATATGATAACTATGGCCATATAAATTAAGGGAATAAGTACCCTTATCAACCCCCAATATCATTTATTTTAACCCTCTCTCCTCTGCTTACTGAAAGAAAATTATTGATTACTTTGGAGTTACCAAGGAAGTCGATAATAGAGATAAGTAGGTTTTAACTTTGTTTAGTCATAAAAATCAATCCAAACAATGAATTTATACAATAATAAGATTGAGGGAGTTTTTTAAGTGTTTGGAAATGTTCTCCAATACTGAAAACCTATAACCCCTTTTGAGAAACCTCTCTTTTGCCATGAAAACTACCATATTATTGATTAAAAACCTAAGGAATAATAATAATGGAGTTTTCAATATTGTAAACATGTATAACATTGTTTAGCATCATCATTAAGTATTTACATACCAATATTACACATACTCTCATTTGAGCATTATATAATAAGAAAAAAACACTTGAAAAGGCTTGTAGTGTTAGAAAAGGTAGATCAACATTTTTAGGAACTTCTACAGACCTTAAGAGGACATGAAGTGACTTGAAAAATGTTAAATTCCATTATAAATACCTTTAAAACCTTTAACACTCTATGGACCCACTTAACTAGGACAAACATGACTAGACAAGCATAATGTTATAAAGAACCACTACCTTAAACTTGTCAAACATACCTTAATATATGATAAACATGAATTAAAATAATATTTTCAAGGTGATCAATCAATTGGATGTTTTATTTTCAATTTTTTTAACTTCTCTAATGATAGCTAAAATTTGGCTAACAATTAATACAAAATTTTATAGAATATAAAATTAACAAAAGGATTTGGACCATCTATTAGTTTTATACATTTCATTTAGTATAAAAAATTATGATGAAAAAATGGAGTGATTCCTAATGGATTGGTCTCATGATGCTACACTACAACTTGTGCACTTGAGGGATATTGGTCTCATAATAAGTAGATATCCATTTAGATATGAAATATATTAAGTTTTTTGGGAGCGTTTAATTTATAAATCTACTATATATTCAAATATTGTTCTTATTACATAAGGTGAAAGAAAATATATTTACATAATGTGGTTGTTTTATATGCATAGGTCATCAATATGACCTACACTATTCCAATCACACCACTATGGATCATGTTCATAGTGAGTAGTTTTCAAAATTTAATTTAAAAAAAAACTAAGACTCCTATAAATGTGAGGAATCAATCCAAAAGGCACAAAAACCTAAAAAATACTATATGTTTTCTAAAAATAGACATCAATTACAAAAGTTATGTACTAAAATCCCTAGGTTTAATACTTAAACCCTAAAACAAAATTGTACTAACTAGATTATATTTTGAAAAAATATTTTCTAAATCTGAAGGCATGTCGATATGAGACAAACTATATCAAATGCTAAGATACCCTAATTTCTTATGGATGATGAGGGATGGGGAGGGAGTTATTATGAATGATGAGGGATAGTGAGGGTCAATGAAGGAATAATTAGGGATGATGGAGTGATTAGAGATCACTAGGAATAGTGAGATTTAATGATGGAGTGATTAGGGATAATGAATAATGATAGGAGAGTGATTAGGAGTGATGAGCCATGATTAAGAAGTGATCATGGATGAGGTAGAGATGATGAATAAATGAAATTAACACAAAATGGTCATTTGATGTGTGCAAGTCATCAATGTGAGCTATGCTACCACAATCACACTAATTTGCATCATTTTCAAAGTGAGTGGTTTACAAACATCAATTTTGATAAAATTAAAAATCATCCATTTAGAATCCTCAAAAACCTAAAAAACACTATATTTTTACTAAAAATGCACATTAATTACAAAAAATTTCTTAAAATCCCTAGGTTTAATACTTAGACCCTGAAAATGCCTATGTACTGCCCTGATTGGATTTTGAAAAATTATTTTCCACATAAAAAATCATGTAACTATGAGAACAAGTTTATCAGATGCTGAGTGACCCTAATTTTTTCTATTTACTATAATAAATTTAAAGTATAAAAATTTATACTTAACATTTAGAGTAGTAAATATAACATTCTAGCTACAATTATCTTCATGTGCTGCTCCCACATGATTTTATGTGAAAAATAATAGGAATGTGATCACATTATCTATAATATGATCTTGTTACTTTTTAACCAAATTTTTTTTCATTTATTCAAATGTGCTTTTGTTTTAAAATAACATGATCATGTTTTCTATTAACGCAATTACATTATACATTGATGTAATCATGGTATTTGAATTTAATTACCACACCTTTTAGCTCAATAATGTATTAGATTATTGAGCCAAAGGCTTGTACTATGAATGTATAATCAAGTTTTGAAAGGTATGAAAATAAACAACAAATTTCAACATTGATTTCCAAATACACTGATAATTTCAACGTGAAAATAAAAAAAACATTGTACCATCACAAAGAGAATGCTCTCCTATTTCCAGAAATATGATTATTATATTTTTGGAATAATTTAAGGCTTCAAACAATATTTATTTCTAAATATGCCTTTTTTAGGCCACTACATGCGACAAACATATATGCCTATACATGTTCATGTAATTTGTGTTTTATTGATACAAGTGAAAAATAAATTATATATTAATGTGGTATATTTAATTATAATTACACTCAAAAAATACATTGATTTTCATTTTTTTGTTAGGTAATTAGGCCTGATTCATGAATGATTATCTATTTATTTCTCAGTTTTTAGGCTCTATTTACTTTTAAAATTCATAATAAAAACATTCATTAAAAAAATATTAAAAAATATAGGTGATGTGTTACAAGATTTTATATAAATTTTCCCCAAATGGTTTCAAATAATATTAAACGCTACTAAAAAAAATTGTGCATCATGACCCTTTATCTACTATGTTTTATGAAAAAAGATCGGAGTAAGTACTAAAATTTTAGATGTTTAATCTAATTATACTGACCCATTTTTTTTGAAAATAGTGTTTTGGAAACTAGACTCAAAATCATATGTTTCTTGTTCTTACAACATCTTAAAATTTAGAGTGTAGATATCTCAAATTATCTATAGAAGTTTATATTTTTAAAATTTGAAAAAAATCATGTCCATGGGTAGGCAACTTTTTATACCCCATCCTTCTTAACTTACCCACCACTATTATAAATAGCATCTTGATTTTGATAATAAATTTTGTATTTAAATTTAAATGGTCCTAAAGTTTTATAAATATCCTTTAAATACTAAATTCATCATTTTAAATGAGTTTTAACCCAATTTCACATTTGGATACAAAATTATTTGTTTTCCTTTATTTTTAACATGACTAAAAATACAAGAATATAATTTGAGACACGTAGATGATCTCATATTAATTTTCAAACTTCTCATAATTTTCCATAACTAATGAAGTGGGTTATGACTTCAATCTTATTTCCTTTATATTCATTTTTAGATGAATTATAACATAATAATATTAATGATTTGGAAGTTATGGCCCCTAAAAGATAGATCTCTGCATCATTCTTCTCTAGTTGAAAACAAATTAGCTCCACAAATTTTTCTAAATTATATGCATGTCATTTATTACTATCAAAATTTTCATTTCCCATTATGAAATCAATTTGTTTTCTTCTTATTTTATTCCTTCACACTATAAAAAATCCTTGTTATAACTTTCTTATCTTATGTTCACTACTTTCTTATCTAGAATATACAATATCTATTTATTTATTTTTCTTTGGTAACTAATTCTTCCAATCCATTTGTTCATATTAATACTATTCACCATAATATAAATTAAAATAATATAAAACTTAAAGATTAAGTATTAGATATATATAAATATTTTGTTGTAAACTTACCTCATAAGCATTGTTGACTTTCTTCGATTTTATTATTTTCATTAATTTGCTATAGCTTTCTTCTTACTTCTTATAACTTTTTTATGTGCTCTACAAATGCTTCTATGCCATCACGAACTCATTATGTAATTGGTAACTACACCAAATATAAAATACCCATAGAATTGATTCCATAAAAAATTATGAATATGTATTTTAATATGGATCTATTCATTGAAATATTATAGCCAAAGTTAGCTTGTGAGAAATTCAGGTCCCATTGCATGGGTTTCTATCAACATATTCATCTCAAAAAAAATTGAAGCTCTTATTTACAAATTTATTCCATACATTTTTGGGTGGTGTAAACTACTAGGTTATAGTTTAATCCCTAATTTATTCCACATATTCCTTTAAAAATGATTGAGAAGAATTGAGTCCTTATTTGATGTAATGGTTATTAGAACACCATGCAATCTCAAAGAATTCTTGAAAAATTGTTCTTCTACTCTAGTGGCATCATTGATTTTATTACATGAAAAAGATGAACCATCTTATAAAACGTATCTACAAAAAAAATTAAATCATTACCTCTTTGTGTGTTCTGAAACCCCAACAAAAAATTGGTACTCAAATATGTCCATGGTCCTCGTGGAAAATGGTATGAACAACCCTATATATTATGTATGAACTTTATACACTTGGAATATCCTCCATATTAAAACATGACTTCCCACATCACTCTAAACTTTTGGCCAAAAATAATTTTCCTCCACTGGAGCTATTTCCCTAGTCTTACGAAAGTTTGAACCTAAACTACCTATGTTAAATTACTTTATAGTATTGTCTATTAGGGACCCAACTTCAATACACAATGGTGTTCTCATCAAAAGATAACCATCATGTATAAGGTACTCATAATAAATATTATTTATTTCACCTACTAATGGATTTCTCCAATGCTTAACTATCTTGAAAAAATCTAGATGAGTATCATATACTTCCTTCACAATTTCAAATGCAACTACTTCACTCACTGTAGTAGTTAACATTATCATTTTCTTCAAAAAAGTAAAAACTAATCGATTCTAATTTTTTGATTGATGCTTGATAATAAAATTATAGTCCTTCAACAAAGACACCCAATTTGAATTCATATTATTTAAATTCTTTTGAGTTTTTACATACTTCAAAATTGCATGATATATAAATAATATGAAATCCTAAAGCATCGACTAACATGATCAATTTATTAATCTTGTATAATGGCATATAAATTGAACATTATATGTAGAATAATTTTTCTTACCTAATTATATTTATCACTAAAATTTGTTATGGGTCTTTTTTGTTTACTGAATGCAAAACCAATACCCACATGTGAATGATGCAAAAAAAGTGGCCAAAATTTTAGAGTCGATATATTTTGATCCATAGATCTGTATGAGCCCATATTCAGATGAAAATGATCAAAATAAAAATTTAAAGGCTTTCATAACCTACCCTTATAGTTGTGGGATGTTTTAAATATTTTTTAGAGGCCAAATGTGGAAATATGAGGGTACATAATTCAACTTCAATTTAAATTAATCTAATAGGTTAATTTTAGAGTTTGGTTTAATTTTATATTTTTAGAGATGTGCACACTTCCATGAAAAACTTACTAAAAATAATAGCTATTAATAATATCTAGTGAAGTATTATTTATTTTCATAGTTTTTAATTCTACATGTCAACTCCAATTCTATGTTGATGCTTATTTATGCATGGTTTTTAATAACTTAAATATTTCAATATGAATCAATACCATTTATTGTTCATAATATTTTAATATTTGTAAATTTATTGTCTTGATAGTATTTTGGTTCATTATTTGGTTTTAAAGCAAGTT
Source organism: Torreya grandis (assembly GCA_037957365.1). Taxonomy (NCBI): domain Eukaryota; kingdom Viridiplantae; phylum Streptophyta; class Pinopsida; order Cupressales; family Taxaceae; genus Torreya; species Torreya grandis. Next base: position 597,603 of record JARHVA010007436.1, read on the forward strand.
CAAATCTTGGATATGTAAGATATAGTGAGAGGACAAGGAGGAATCACTTAGATGAACTGAACATATCAAGAGTTGTAGGGTAAATTATAATAATTAACCAAGATCATTATAAATCGAATAAAAATAAATAAAAGTAGAAGATGATGTCAAGGATGACACATATCATGAAGAGAAAAGTTTTCAAGTGGAAGAGTAACAGGAATCAATACCATCAAAGGAAGAGAGGATGGTTAGATGTTTAGAATGAATAAACAAAAAAATCAAGTTTGACATTTCATATTATGAGGGATGCTTAAAACCAAAGGGGTTGATGGGTTGAATTAAAATCATGGAGAAGTTTTTCAAATGGATAATTTTTTGAGAAGACAAGAAGGTAAAGTTTGCATGCATGAAATTAAAGGGTCATGCAATGATTTGGTGGGATTACCAATAGAAATAAAGAAATAGATAAGGTAAAGAGAAGATTAAATCACTAGAAAAAAATGGATAATAATTTGAGGGATAACTTTATTCATGTGGATTATACCCAAACCTTGTATAGAAAATTTCAAAATTTGATGGGTAAGGGCCATAATATACAAGATTATACAAATGATTCTTAAAATATTTCAATATGTGTGATGTATGATGAGATGAAAGAGAAGATGAATACAAGGTATGTAAATGGTTTGAAATATTTTTTTGTAATATGAATTAAGCATGTATATAATAGTTTTCAAGGATCGAGCTTATTAATTAACTTTGAAGGAAGAAGAAAATAAAATAGATTGGATTTTAGAACATCTTCTAGGCCAAGAAGAGGATTATCTCCTCAAATAATGGGATGAGTTATATTAAGTAACAATAGGTGGGTTAAGTAACACTAGGGAGAATCATCATGTGGTCTATAAAGACAAGAAGATAATGGACAAGGGTTTCAAAACTAACAAAGATGAATAACATTTCAAAGAGGATGAAGTTATGGTGGTGGTAAAGGATTGTTTCAAAACCATTTTGGGTATTATGTTTGTTATATATGTGGAGAATAATATCATAGATATTTTGAGTGTCCAAAATAACAAGATGAAGAAAGGAGTTAAGAGGATATCCCAATATTGCATTTAGTTGAACCTGAAATAGAAGAGGAGTTTATTGAAGTTGCAAAAATATATATTGGAGAAAATCTCATGATGAAAAGAAAAATGATTACTATAAGAAAATAACATATAAAAAATAAGGAATGGGGTGATTCATGTCATGAAAAATTATATTTCAAACAATTTTTACTTCAAGATGTACGATATGCAAGGTAATTATATATGGTAGTTGTGAAAATATGAGTTCTGAAGATATGATTGAGAAACTAAGTTTATAGTGTGAAAAGGATCCTAATCCTTATTGGATTTCAAAGATTAAGAAAGGGAATGATGTTACAATATATAAAAGGTTCTAAATCAAGTTTTACATTGGTAAAAAATACAAGGATAAAAAATGGTATGATGTTACAACAATGGATATAAGCCATGTGTTATTGGGAAGGCCATTGTAGTTTGATAGAAAAGTAGTCAATGATGGAGAAAAGAACACATATTTTATGTAAAGATAGTATGAAAGTATTTTTATTACCTTTGAAATAATATTGACATATTTAAATCATGGTGACAATAAAATAATTTATGAAAGGCATGATTATGATAGGTTATTTCTATGCATTAATATCAAAAAAAGAAGACACAAAGTGGTGAAAATACCGACTGAAGTAGAAGCAGTCTTTGAAAAATATGTAGATGTTATAATATTTTAAGCAAAATGATTGATGGGGGATTGAATCACTCTTAAATTTTTTTATAAACATATCTTATCATTCATGAAATATCAAAACAAAATAGTTTATTAGAAACACATTAAGAGCTATGAACATTAGATAAAAGCATAACACAGAACACTTATTTGAGTGGGAAATCCTAAATATTAAGAAAACACACTAATGATTAAAATTAAATATAGTCCTATAATAAAATAATCAACATTTATTTAAGCACCAACTTCACGTGGAACACCAACCCAAACTAGCCAAGCACTGACTTGACTAGGCTTTAGAAGGTATCTACTTGCAAGGAGGAACGAACCCCTTAGATGAATTAATACCAAATCAAAAACCTAATTTATTTGATAATATTTAGGATAAATTATTTTTCAACCAAATTATGATGACCACGTCTTCACCTCTTTACACTCTTATCCCTCTCAAACTGCGTTTTGGGCTCCTTCGCTCAATTAGTTCTCTTCAAGACATATTAGGTCATTCAGTATTAATATTAACCTAAATTACCCATTTTATATCGTCATGAATGTTTATATGAACCCTAATGATTTTATAAAATATCTCCTTTACCTCTTTCAGTTTTTATATCTTCCG
>JARHVA010007436.1:602500-605000 GCA_037957365.1 Torreya grandis
CCAATATATTATTAATAACTAAAATTCCCATGTATAGGTTACACATGCTAATGAACACTTTAAATTCCTTTTTGGGTTGGGAACACCTTCATTCTATGCTCTCGAGAAACCTCAAAACAACTTTTCATGCCTTTTCTTACTTTCTTACTTAAATTTAACTTATATTTTATTAACACACCTATAAAAAGCTATCATGGCACTTAAAATTATTTCATGATCATTATTATCTTCAAATGTGAATCTCATGCCTCATTTGGTCACCATCTCTTTTCTTGCTTCCTTGGACCTTGACCTGCAAGCCACATTAGGCATTGAAACTAAACTTCAATCCTATTTCAGTGTAATATAAAACTCAATTATATGATCAAAAAATATCTCATATGATCAAACAATATAAAACATCCTTCATATTCTTTGACAAGAGATAATGATGCCTCATTAGGCCATGCAGGGTCTAGAGGTGGTCTATTTACATATAAAGTCTATACATCCTACCCATGTAGGTTAATTCTGAGACCCTCATGAGTGATAAAATGCCTTATATGAATGTTAAAAAAACTTCATATAACCTATTATTCCTTTTTATATCCATCTCACTATAACACCAAGCTCATACCTTCTCACAAGGTCTCTTCATGCAACGACTAATGTCATGACTAGGCTTCTCAAGATTTTGAAAATTAAAAACTTAAAACACTTCTTTATGGTATTATACCATTTTCATATGTATTATAATATTGTAAAATAATTTAATACCTCTTAATTTTTTTATAATAAAAAAATATATTCTTTAATGACCTCATGAACACCTTTCTTAAGAACCTTTGACATCAGTGACAACGTCAATGGCAAGTTTCAAAAATGGGAACAATGCTCAACAATATCCCCAGTTTTCATTGATGTAAAAATAGATTTTATATTAATCATTCTCATCTCCCTATTCTGGTATTTTCCCCCTTTTGACATAAATTACAAAAGGATGTATATAACTCCTTGGACACACTCCTTGCAACCAAAATAATCAGCACACAAGACTTATTAATACATGAGACATAATATAAATATACTCCCCTATCTCCATGTATACTTTCTTGGAACTACTAACTTGTTCTTGGAAATAATGAACATTATTAGGTCCCTCTAATCACTTAACATTTTTAATGATTTTTAAAGTCAAGAATTACTCTCAATTCCTGTCTTACATGCTCAAAAGTTACCCTTGGAAGTGGTTTACTCAACATGTCTACAATTTGATCTAGTGTAGAAAAATATTCAAGTTATAATTTTTTTTCACTTACCTTTTCTCTTATAAATTTTTATCTAATGAGTATGTTTTTGGTCTTTGAATGCATTACAATATTATTTGAGATGTGTATAAATCTTGTATTGTCACAAGAGATAGGACTAGGACCATCATACTCCACCTTATAGTCTATTAGGGTCTATCTTATCCATAAGACCTGAGTGAAATGTGAAGTTACTAAAATTTAATTAGACTCACAAGTGGACAAAGATACTAATGGTTACTTCTATCTTATCCATCAAACTAGGCACCAACTTAGGAAGAAGGCTCCTCCACTAGCACCCTTTTTATCATCTATATTTCTTGACCAATATTCATCTATGTAGGCTATCAAATTAAACTCATTAAATTTTGGTTACCACAATACATACTCAATACTATCCTTAAAATACCTGAGTATCATTTTGAATTCTTATAGATGATTCTCTTTTGGATCTTCTTGAAGCCTTCTCACAAGACCTATTGCTTGCATGTTGTTATGTCTAGAGGTAGTGGTGTACAACAAACATTAAATCATTGACATATGATAAATGTGATTGACCTAAGAGGACTCATATTGATTTCTCAACTTACATCCTATGATCATGGGTGTATTAACTACCTTTCAATATTCCATCTAAGACTTTTTTAACATCTCTCTTATCTCTTGAATTTTGAGATGAATATATATTTTTTAGATTGAGTGATTTTAAACCTAGTAAATAATTATAGTTCTCATAAAATGAAACATTTTAAAATCTTTATTCATCAAATTTAAAAAATGATTGTTTGTGTTTTCATTATTTTCACGAAATATGGTTTCATCCACACAAAAGGATACTATCCATTGATGTTCATCTTTTATCTTGATGTATAGATTACTATTTTCAACTCCTCTTTCGAATTCTTGATCCAAAATATGCTTGTCTAACATAGCATACCAAGATATATAAGATTGATTTATACCATAGAGATCCTTTTAAAACCTAGAAACACAGTCTTTGTCATTGGATAGTGAGAACCCTTTAGATTTCTAAATGTAAACTTTCTCTTCCAGATTCCCATTGAAAAAGGTAGATTTCACATCCATTTGGTATACCTTGAATCTTTTCAATCCTATATATGGTATAAATAGTGTAATGGTTTACAATATTAATATTGGTGAAAATATGTCATCAAATTATACCCCTTCAAATTGTTCATATACCATTCATACCA
>JARHVA010007436.1:610000-612500 GCA_037957365.1 Torreya grandis
ACTACCACTTGAATCAAACCATTAACATTACTTGCAATTACACGTGTACGTACCCAAAATGTTTGTCTTAAACAACTAAAGAAATAATAATAATTTTAAAAAAAAAATGGAAAAAAATAATACAAATATAACCATAAAGACCTAAAAAACTACACCAATTTCATTTTACTTCATTACATAGGGGAAAAGGACACAAACCCTTCTTTGCAATTAGCCCACTCAGAACTACTATCTAGCCTCAAAACATAGTCTTGGAAACAATGACCTAAAAAACATGTAAAAGAATTTAAAAATAATTAAAATGAATTTATATGATCCTATGAGTTCATTTTACCTTTACCAAATAGATATATAATATGTTTAAATGTAAATATCCATCTTGTAGACCAATCTTGTAGTCTTGTACCTTATTATCTCATCTGAACTAGATAGATCAACTTATGAGGAACATTTTTTATCATATTAAATGATTTTAAAAACATATATAAAACATAAAAATGTATTATAGGTATTTTAATAATTATCCTTGTTCTTGGATTCATCCCTAATCCATGATAACACATCTCTAATCAACTTGTCACGTTTGCCTAATTTTTTCATTACTTGCACCATTAGGTCTATTAATGATTGGTAAACTTATGATGGATGATTTAACACACCTAAGTTATATAAAATAATAATAAAACAACATATACATAAAATATCATTATAAATCTTTATCCTCCATCTATTTATTTAATTTGACTTGGTCAACTTTGACTACTATAATAAATCTCTGAGAAATAATGCCTTTCTTGTAGGGTCTAATTACTCAACTGACAAATAAATCACACCTGGCAATGAATGAAAGATTTGAATACATGAAAAAATATTTTATATATTTATTTGAGACCATTATGGGCTGTTTTAAACAAGATATTTCACCTCAGGTTAATGTTAGGGTTTTAGAGAGGGTTAACATTATTTTTGGTTTAACAATTATTCATAAAAGTCTATCCATCATTTCAAAAAATAATGAATATAGATATTATATATTACCCTTCCCAATATATGCTCAATATCTCAAGTTCCCATGCAGAGGTTATACATGCCAAAGAACACTTGAAAGGCCTTCTCGAGTTGAGAACCCTTTATTTTGTGCACTCAAGAAACCTCAAAACCACATTTCATTCCTTTTCTTACAAACTTTGACCTCAAAATTTGTCCAAAAACCTATAATAACATATTAAATCATTTAAAATTATTAAATGATCAATATTATCTAAAAATATAAATATCATACCTGATTTGTCCACCATCTCTCTATTTTCATCCTTAGACCTTGACTTGCAAGCCACATTAGGCCTTGAAACTAACCTTCAAGCCTTTTTTCATGCAATCTCCACCTCAATTACATGATCATATAATACATAATATTATAAATAAATGTCCAACATCCTTCATATACCTTGATAATAGATCATGATGCCTCATTAGGCCATGTAGGGTCTAGAGGTGGTCTAGTTGCATATAAAGTGTATAGGTCCTACCCATTTAGGCTCACTCTAAGACTCTCACGAGTGATACAATGCATCATATGCATGCTCATAAAACTTAATAAAACTTATTATGTCTATTTTCATCCATATCACCAGGATACCAAGATCATACCTTCTCATAAGGTATCTTCATGTAATTACCAATGTCATGACTAGGCTTCTCATACTTCTTGATAATTTTATAAAATAAGAACATTCATAAAATGACCTCATAGATACCTTTCTTAAGAATATTTGACATCAATGACAACATCAATGCTAAATTTCAACAACAATAAAAATTCTCAACATATACCTGCTAAGTTATCATATATTTTACAACTAGAGAGATATATTAAACACCATATTCATTTGATTCTAAGATAATATCTACATAATCAAATAGATAATAAGATAGGTCTAATAAAACATGTATAATTGAATAAGTAGGTTACTAAATTGGTAAGGAAGGGAGTAATAAGGGAGAGCATGAGTTATTTTGAAACACTAAAATTTATAACTCCAATTAAGATGGAGGGTCAAGGATGTGTGTGTATATCATATCAATCAATAAAATTAAAATCAATTATATTTTTCCTATAGCTCATTTAGCTAATATGATTGATGTTCTTGTAGGAAAAAAATATTTCTTACACGACATATCTAATTAGTGGACACTAACAAATTGTTATTTATGAAGGAGATGAATGGAAAATATCATTAAAGACTATATGCGTTTTATATGATTGGTTGGTGATGCTATTTGTATTATCTAATGCATTTAACACATTTATGACGGTGATAAACACAGTGCTTTGAGAATACAGTGGCAATTTTTTGGTGGCTTTTTTTATGACATTTTAATATTTAGTAAGATTAAATAAGAGAAATTACAATATTTGATAATGGTTTTTCAAATTGATAAGAAAATATAATCTCTATACGAATTTATAGAAGTGTAGGATTATAAAAAATGATTCAAT
>JARHVA010007436.1:617500-645000 GCA_037957365.1 Torreya grandis
ATACTTTTTACCTACCCTTATTTTTAAGAGGTAACACAACTGCCTTTATATAAACTATATAAAAATTAAATTTATGTTTAGATATATAATTAATTACCTTTCTACCATATTTATAAATACTTAAAAACAATACATGACAAGCATTCATTGAAATAATATCACATCATAATTCATATCTGTACGTTTTTCTATAAAAAACATGAACTAACTCCTTTAATCTACTATGACATAATTTCATTTATTAAATATGAAATAATATATAAGTAAGGTTTAATTTAACATTATATTCATATTTTCTCTACCATTTGTTTAGAATAATAATTTCACAACTACCACCATCTATAGTTAATTTACATATATCACATCCTAAAGTGGCCCTTATTTGAAAAATATTTGTCCATAGCCACAAATCACTACCATATTTATTCTATATTATTCTCTCCTTGAGGACACCATTTTTCTCGTCATCACAATATTTTTTATTGTGTCTACTATAGAAACTATTGTATTATATTCTTCATTCTCAACATCTATCAAATTTTGTCTTGCCCTATCATATTTCCTCCTTTCTAATTCATGATAGTGTAGACACTAAAATTATCTTTGTGATTCTCAACATTTATAAAAAACACAAGGTCTATATGGACCATTGCATCCACTGCCACTAGCATAACATCTACCTTTATACAATACTCTTGAACTTTGGTTAAATTCAAACCCTTGTCTATTATCCTTGAGTTTTTTTGTATCATAGACTGATCTACCTTTAGTGGAATTAAATCCATCTTTCCCCCTTACCATAGATATTTTTATATATATTTTTTCCTTTTTGATCTTCTAAAATACATTAATTTTTTATTTTATCATTCCTTAAAAGCTAATTTATAATCCTCTTGCATGAAACTTATTATATGCATGCTCAATCATCTTGAATAGAAAGCATTCAACCATTTTCATACCTTGTATCCATCTATTTTTATGCTTCATCATGTCCCACTCGTATGGAAATATTTTAAAATTAGTGTGTATATTCTTCTATACTATAATATTTTTTCATTAAATTATAGAATCTTCTATATAGGGTTTGTACATAATCTACAAGAATAAATTTCTCCCTCAAATTCTTCTCCATTATTCTTCAAGTGATCCCCCAAATTTATTTCATGACCCTTAAATTTCATATATGAAAACTTTAATTTTATTTTCTTCTCTTAACTTTTCCATGATATTTAATGAATCTTTCAACTCTGTTAGTTTTAAACAATATCCACACTCTAATAATTCAATATTTTTCCCTCAAAATATTGGAACATCATTTGTTCCATTGATTTTAAAAATGTTACCTTTTCTTCCTATTTTTTCTAAATTTATATTCACAATAGTTTTATTTATCTATCATATATCCATATAGAAAGAAAGCATGAAAATATTAGTAGGCATAATACTATTTTTTTTTTGAAACCATATATATTCATTGGTTCACCTTGAATGAATAAAATCATTAAATAAGAGTATTTAAATAAATATCAACTTAAAATTTGAATTGACATGAAAAATGAAAATCTCTATAAAAATAAAAAACTATGTAGAGTTAATTGGACCTAATATAAATAGATAATTAATTTTTACAAAAAATACACCATGTGATCTCATATTGACATAAAATTTTAGAAAAATCCTTTAAATATGAAATTAATGATGTTTCATGAGTTTCAACTCATTTTTCTTTTTCATTATATAGTATCATGATTTCTTCTATTTTTAGCATAAATAAAAATACTATAATGCAATATCAAACCCTAGATGCTCTCATATTGATATCCAAATATATTGAAATAAAAAATAAATGGATTAAATTTTTATTTATGAGTTTATATTTCATTTATATTTTTATGGCATGAATGAGATCTCAATTTTGTTAACGAGTCAAAAGTTATGCTTCTATAAGTTCACTCGCCATACAATTCTCCTTTGGTTGAAAACAACTTAGCTTTTATGAGTTCACCTAACTATATTTATGCTGTTTACTCTTGTCAATTTTATTCAACTCCCATTTTGAAATCTAAGTGTTTTATCATTTTTTAGTCCTTCCCACTACACCAAATACATGTTAAAATATGTTTATCTTATGTTAACTTATTTCTTATCCATAATTTACACTATATTTTCGTTCTTCATATTCACAACATCTTGCTTCCACTGCACTTATTCCTCCTCTTTCTCTTCACCATATTATTCACAAAATTCATATAATCTAAACTTTAAATAATCAAGAGATATAAAAAAATTGTGTTAAACTTATCTCATAAGCACTATCATTGATTGTCTTCAAAATTCTACACGGACTAATTTTATTATGCTTCATCTTACTATATGTACACATTGGAAATATTTATTTCATAAATTAAACCATGGTTTAATATATATTTTTCAAATATATTTTACATTATTCATACATTGAATTTTACATTATACTTCTCATTACTTTCTTGTATCTTTCCTTTTACATCTTATAATTGTTGTATATGCTTTGTAAAAGTTTCTAAATAATTATTAACACATTCTACAATTGATAAATATATCAAATCTAAAAATACCATAATATTTATCTATTAAATAGAATTAAATCGCGATTTGTATGTTGAGCCTTTCATTGAACTATTCTATGCAAACTCAAAATTTGGTAAATCTAAGTCTCGTTGTTCAGGCTTCTCTACAACTATGCATCTCAATTAATTACCCAAGATATTGTTCACTAATTATGTCTATATATTTTTAATGGGAGGAATATAATACTAAATTTTTGGTTAGTCCACATATTTTTCCTTAGAGTCTTCCAAAAATGATTTATAAATTTTGTGTCTCTATCTAATGTCATGGTTTTTGGAACACCATAGAATTTCCCAACATTTTTGAAAAATATTTCTCCAACTCTAGTGGCATCATTATTTTTATAACATGTAATAAAATTTACCATATTATAAAATGTTCCTATGACAAAAATAAATAAATCATTACCTCTATTTGTGTTTGGTAATCCTAACATAAAATCCATACTTAAATCTATTTATGGTCTTTTTAGAACCGATAATGGCATGTAAAACCAAGTATTTTTTCTATGTCCTTTAACCACATGGAATATAATGAGTATTAAAATATACCTTTCCATATATATTTTCTTATTCTTACCAAAATTTCCACCCAAACCATCATTGTGCAACTCTCTTATAATATAATCTGTTAAATACACAACTATAATACATAATTATTTTCCTTTGAAGAGATAAACATATTATATATAGGACCCATAATAAATATTAATTATTTCACATATTATTTTATTCTTACATTTCTCAAATACCTTTAGAATTTTTGAATGAATATCAAATAATTCCTTAACAACTTCAAATATAACTACTTCACTGTACATTGTAGTTAATGGTACCACTATCTTACTTAAAGAATCAAATACTTAATTTTTATTTCACTACTTATTATATAAAGTAAAATTACATTACCTCAATAAATACATGCACTTTACATGTCTACTATTTCACTTCTTTTGAGTCTAAATATAATAAACTAGTTATGCACCAGCTAATGCCTGCAATGTCTTAATGCTTGTACGATGGAAAAAATTAAACATATTGTGTACAATACTTATTTATTAAATAATTAAATGTTTCATTTAAATATGTTCTATTCCTTCCTTATTAACTTGTCATAACACCAATTCCTTCCCACATGTGAAGCATCGTAATCAACATCAAATACATTGTTAAAATATGGTAATGCTAAAACTAGTGATTTTATAATATTATTCTCTAACAATTTAATGTTACCATTTAATTCCTTGTCTATAAAAATTATTTTCCTCTCATAAAATATATTATTGGTGAAAAAATACTACTAATGTTTTTAATGAAGTTTCTGTAGAAGGTTGCTAAACCATGGAAAAAATTTATGTCTGTGATTCTCTTTAGAATATGCCATTTAATAATTTATTTTAATTTTTTTCATCCATTATTACACTATCTATTGAAACTATAAATAGATAAAAATACCAAATCATTATACATAAATATGCACTTCTTTAAATTTACATAGAGCTTGTCATGTATTATCAACTTGAATACCATTCTCAAATGTTTTAAGTGCTTTTATTTAGTCTTAATGAATATTAAAATATCATAAAAACAAATCACCATAAAATTAATAATGTAATATCATATAAATTAGTTAATCACCCTCATAAACATGTAGAGTGTATTGGATATTTTTATGGCATCACAACCAATCACATAATACATCCCCAATATTCAATGTTGTTTTCCATTCATCCCATTCATAAATATGACTCTAATAGTAACTACTCCTTTTATAAATCTTAGTAAATTATTTTAATCCTAAAATAACATTCATCATATCATCTAAATGAGATATATGAAATCTTCACTTGATATTAATTTTATTGATTACTCTAACATACACACACATACTATGTTCGCTATATTTATTTCGATTTGTAAATGTTGGTGTTATGCATGGAATCATACTCTTCATTGCTACACCCTTTCTCACCTATTAAGTAACATATGTATTAAATTCTTCATGTTTTGTTAGTCTCATCCTATACCTTACTTAATTGGGTAGATTTGATCTTATAATCCAATCAATATTATACTGAATGTATATCATTGGTAGTAAACCATATTATAACTCATCAAGAATAACATCTACTTATTATTTCAATAATTATTATGCTTCTTGTAGTATTTATACCACTTTTATGTTTTTTTATTTGATATTAATGCAATAAAAAAATTATCTTGACGTATTTGATAAGATATTTTGGAGATAACATTAATTTTTTAGGCCCTTGTTATTTAAGAGGTAATAAAACTATCTTTATACCACTTTTACAAAAGGTATGTTTATTATTTTCCCCATCATGAATTGATTTATTATTATATTTGTATGGCCTTCCCAAAAATGTATGGCATGCATCCATTTGAATAACATCAAACCATATTTCATCTTTCTATGTTTTTACCATAGAAAGCTTTATCAAACACCTTTTTTATACTATAGCTTCATCTTTTTCTTAAACCATGAAATTTTATAAGGATAGAGATGTTTTTCACATTTCCAACCTAATTTATTTACCATTTATTTAGAAATAATGTTTTTAAAAGTACCACCATCTATAATTACTCTTCATATATTACCTTGTGAAGTGCACCTTATTGGAAAAATGTTTATTCAGAGTCATATATCACTAGATTCCATATTATGCACTTGTTACTTCATTGGATCAATCATTGTTATATTCATCATGATACATTATCTATTTCTTGTTAACACAAATTCTATATTTTTTTTGTCTTATATCTCATCTTCTAATAAATTCACTCTCATCTTTTCATATAGCCACCTTAATTATTCATTATAATATGGACACTAAAACACATTGTGACCTTATTATACACATATAATGCTTCAAAACATCATAGTGTGTTTCATTTTTTGTCATAAAGAGACCACAAACATTTCCAATATCTCCTCAGAATATATTCATTTTTGGTCATTAATATTAATTAAAGAAAATTATTTTAGATTATTTATATAAATATGTAGTGTATATACATTTTTATAAAATCCATGAAAACCATTAGTTGTTTTTTAGGATTTATTTTTAACTTAATTAAAAAAATATTTTTCTCTTATTGGGATGAAATATATTATTTGGCCCATATATAACACCTATAAGACTCATGTTGATTCAGAAACAACCCAATAGTACCACCATAGCCTTATCCTATATGAAATACTTTTAGTTTTTATTCATATTTAAACCCTTATCTATTATATTCTTGGTTTTCTACACCATGGGGATATCCTCCTCTAGTGGAATTAAACCCACCTTGTCCTTTTATTATAGGTGATTATCCCCTACTTATCCCAATAAATCTTGTCAAAGTATTTCTATTTTGTTTTTCTTCTCAATTCAAATTTAACTGATAATCCTGCTCTATGAAAAGCATTTTATGCATGCTTATTTAATCTTGTATAGAAAACTTCAAACACTTTGGATACCTTAAAACCATCTATTCTCATGTTTCATCATGATTAACTCATATGAAAATATTTTTAAAATCATCTATATACTCTTGTATACTATGATCTTTTTATCTTAAATATAAAATCTTCTATATAAGGTTTGTGCATAGTCCATAAGAATAAATTTCACCCTCAACAACTTCTCCATCTTGGTTCATGTGCTGATATTTTATTTAAAATTTCTCTATCTTTCTTTTTACAAGTGATCCAATGAAATCCTTGCATGATCCTTAAATTTTTTGCATGTAAACCTTTCTTTCTTATCTTTATTATAATTTTCCACTCAAAAAACCTCTCCATGCTATTTATCTAATATACTAGCTCCTCCAGTTTTAATCTCTCTCCATTATATAAAATGTCAATCTTGATTCCTTTGTTCTTTACCTCTAAATCCTAACCATGCTTTATCCCGTTGATGGTGGTTGTTTTCATTCTTACTATTTATTAATTTAATATTGATATATTTGTTTCCTTTGTTTCATATTTTTATCACATTTTTATTTTATTTGAGATAATTATAGTTAATTATTGTACTTGCCATTAAAACTCTTGCATGGTCCTACTAATTTGAGAAATTACTTCTTATCCTCTAACCAAATATTACACCTATTTATTTAATTAAATAATATGATACTAGAATATAAAAATATCAATTCATAAATATTTTACCTTTGAGATTTAAACTTGATCTAATACCAGATGATCAATCTACAGACTAGCAAAACATGAAAATATCAATAGGCATAATACTTAAAATTTTGTGAAACTATGGTACTTATTTTGTAACATTGAATGAATAATATTATTACATAAGATTATTTTAAATAAATCTAAACCAAAAATTCAAGTTGACATTAAAAATAAAAAAATCTAAAGTGGAAAATACCTAGATTTAACTAAAACTACTATAAATAGATAAAAAAATAAAAATAAAAATAAATTGTCATGTAAGATCGAATTGGACTAAAATTTAAAAAATATCCTATAAACATAAAGTTAATGATGTTGGATGGGTTTCAACTTAGGTTGATAACTAGTTAAAAATTATCTAATTTTAATTACTTTTAGCGTGACTCAAAATACTTTATTTTAATTTTAGACCTCTATATGATCTTGTCTAGATCTCCAAACATATTATGAAAATCCTTAAATGGTTTACCTATTTACAGATTCATTCATATTTAATTTATTTTCATTTTATCATGAATGAGTGATGATTCAAATTAATAACTCAAATTTTATGGCCTCCAAAATTTGGCTCCTTGTATCTCTCTATGTTCTCTCTGTCTTTCATTTGTCTTTGATTTGTGACATTTATGATAATTTTAGTAAATTTTTCCAATTTAATCTACCATTTTTGGCTTATTTGTATTCATTTATGCAATTTATTCTCATCCTCTTATAATATTTACACGTTTTATTAAATCCCAAAAATATTTATAAATATATAATTTGAAAAACCAATACATATTCACTAATATATTACCTTAAAGAATCAAATTTGACTGATACTAGATGATGAATCTAACAAATTAAGAAAAAAAATTAATGATAGGAACAATGATCAAATTTACATGAAACCATAATATTTATTGATTCAAATTGAATTAATAAAATAATTACATAAAAATATTTAAATAAACATCAATTCAAAATAAGAGTTTACATGAACAAGAAAACATCTAAAAAAACATAAAACTTCCTAGAGTTAACTACCCCTATTATAAATAACAACTTTATTTTCATAATAACATTTGTATTCATGTTCGTATGGACCTAAAATTTAAAATTTTAGTATAAATAATAAATTCACAATGTTACATGTGTTTTAACCTATGTTGATTTCTTGTTACAAACTTATATAGTTTTCTCTATTTTTAGCATGACTAAAAAAACTAGAATGTAATTTAATACCCTTGATAATTTGATATGGCTATCCAAAAAGCTTATAATTTTTAATAATTCATAAATAAAGTTATGGATGAATTATTATTTCATTTATAATCATTTTTCCATGAAGGAGAACTCAATTGGGTTAACAAGTCAAAATGTGTGGCCTTTAAAAGATAGGTAACCATGCCATCTTTTATTTTCCTTCATTTTTATGTAGTTAAACAATAATAAAATATTTTATTGAATTTTATTATGTTTTTTATAAACATACATGAGTGGCATACTAAAAATTCTCAATAAATATACATAAGAGATACACAAGTTTATTTTTATGCACATAACATGATAAGCATTCATAGATCCATTATATACTATAATTGAATAATTATTTTATTTTCTATTAATAAAATCCCTAAAATAATAACGCATTGTATGTACCTAATCCCCCTTTTATATTATTTCAAAACATGATCTTATATATGTAGTTACAATAATATTCAAATATTTCATTACATATTATTATGGTTTCTTGAAAGTTTATTGAGTGGAATACTAAATATTATCAATGAATATATAATAGAGATACCAAAATATATATTTATTCACATAATATTTTAATATTTTATAGATACATTATCTATTATAATTAAATACTTTTTTACTTATATATTAATATAATTCATCGAATAATACCATATTGTATTGATGGAATCCCTTCTAAGATAAGACAAATAAATAAATATATTTCATAGTAGTATCACACAAAACTCTTCAAATTTATTATTTTGTAATCACTTTTAATTTGAAAGAAATTAATAAAAAATATCAGTTTTTTGTATAAAACATGATTCTTTTTATAGCACATCAAATTCAAAAACAATTTCTTCTCCATAACAAAAAAACATGTGTAAAATCTCATCTTGCATTCATATGATGTTATTATGTATATATGGCCCTCACAAACCCTAAATAATAAGAGGTGATGAAATAAATTTAATACAAACAACCATAGGATTAAATAGTGAATTAAAATGTAAATATTCATGGCTACTAATCTCGACATAAAAATCACCCTTAATGAAAATGATTGTTTAAAATTTATGGAAGATAGAAAAAGGTTGAATTCAAATATAACATCTAATATTTTTTATATCAAAATAATTGTATATTATTATAAAAGTGTTGAAATGTAACTCATATTTACTAATTATAACCAGAAACCCCTTTGCTTGACAAACATCTACATCACTATAGTTATATTAACTTTTGCTTCAATAAAATAAAAAATTATGTCTTTTTGAAATAATAATATCTTTATTTATTTAATTTTATGACCATTATATATGTCCACCAATATATATCTCAAGTTTTACATAATGATAATTACTCATTTCTATTACTTGAAGATCCTTCTCAAAGTTGTGGCCAAATTTTATTTTCATCACATTCATACTTAGATGGCCATAATATAAGTTGATAATATTATGTGGTTATGTGAAGAATAATTCACATAAAAAATAATTTATTTAATACGTTGTGGGCCATGAAACATATGGTGCTACTACGTATGATGTGCAATTACTAAATATAGCTAGGCTATATACATAATGACCCAAACTTATCAATGAAAGTAACTTTTTAATTAATTCACTTTCATGTTGAACCTAATCTTGATACTATATAACCTTAAATAAAATTCCAAACTAATTAAATATTATTACATCCCACACCAACTTGTCTCAACATTGGTAGAATGTTTTTATCATTCCTAGTGTCTACACAAAATCCATATACATCATGTTACCTTTATGGTATGATATAGGTGAATACATATTCACAATAATTAATGACATTAGTAAATAACACTTTACTTCATCATCAAATAAGTTTTTAAAATATAATTTTAATTTCACATCATAATTATACTAATTAGAGACAAATTATCATCTAAATAATAAGATGTTTACACATTTGATCTCATATTTAGACATATAATATATATGTATGCAGAGCTATGTTTCCTAGTATAAATATATTAATGCTCAACATATCAATATTCCCATTAAAATTTCACCATGAAATTATAATGGAATACATAATAATAGTTTTGGTAAGGACTCCATAGTCATAAACACATAGATTTCAAGGTAGGGCACTACACTATATCAAGCACCATAAAAAAAAAAATCTTATATTTTACATATTAATATTTAAATAAGATTTATTATCAAATCATTTGGTAAAATAAATACTAACAATATAACAATATTATGTTTGGTTCTATGGAGTTAAATTCCTCATTTAATCATTTTCAAAAACATTTTTGTAACATATACCAAAAATTCACATTAATATATTTTGGAAAGGATTATTGTAAATAATATTTTAGAGAGAGAGAGAGAGAGAGAGAGAGAGAGAGAGAGAGAGAGAGAGAGAGAGAGAGAGAGATTAAATGGATTAAGAATTGTAACTCATGGCTTTTCATATATATTCTACCTTGTTGGAAATATAATATTTAAATTAGATGCATTGAATATGTATATCCATATTTAATATTGTTTTTTTTTATGATTAAGTTTTCATATTATTTGATGAATTAACATAGTTCATCACATTTAATGTATTATATAACCTTCTAGATGAATCTAAAAATATATATAATTATCTTTATTAGGGTCATTTTGTAGAAATAAGAAATATTGAAAGGAAGTTAAAAGATAAGGAAAAAAATCATATACTATAAGAAGTATTTCTTTTCAACATAATATATTATAATATTATTTATCATGTTCATTTTCATAGTATGTGTGTGTGTTATTTTATTAAAAACATTTATGTCATCACTTGTTTTAAATTCATAAGATAACATACCTTGAAATTTGTGTTAAAACTAGATCAATTAGTCAAGTTATCGATATAATAGAGGTATGGTGAGCATGAGTAGTAAAAATTTAATAAAAAATAATAATATTGAGTTTGATTGAAATAAATATGAATATTGGAGCATCTATATGAATAAATTGTTTAGTTATCTAGAGTTATGGGACTTTTTGCAGAATGGATTTGTTGGACTAGTAGATAAGGCAACTCAGAATGCCCAAAAAAAATAAAAAAATAATTATTGTTAGGGATAATACAAAGGATTAAAAGGAACTATTTTTTTTATTCCACATGAAATGCATTTTCCAAATTTTCAAATGATCTCAGTAGAAACAATGTCTAACCAAGCATGTGATAATATAAAAAAATCACATAAAATAGAAATTAAAGTCAAACTAGTGCTATAAAAAATTTTAGAAGATAGTTTGCAAATTGACAAATTAAAGATTCAGAGTTGATAAATGATATTTTTTACTTCTTAAATGACTATACTTAATCAAGTGAGATCTCATAGAGACACAATAAAAGATCATAAGGTAGTTGATAATATTTTAATGATTCTTTTAGCTAACATTTTTCCTATTTTTAGTAATTAAAGAGTTAAGATATTTATTAGAATTTACTATTGATGAGATTATGAGGTCTTTACAAATTCATCACCAAATGTTGAAAAAGATAACCTATTTTACCCTATAACATGCATTAATATCATAAGTGTCAATTAGAAACAAAAAGACAATATAAATAGATGGTAGTAAAATAGGTATACGAGGAAGAGGAAGTATAAATAATTTCCATGAAAATTGAATTAAAAATACTAACTTATTTTCAACCAAAAGAGGTAGAAAAAAAATATAACCATAATAATACATAAAAAGGTCAAATATATAAAAAATATAATGTTAAATTTCTTTAATGCAAGGAGTAATGGAATCTAACAAATGATTGTAGAAAGATTTAGTTTCATATGAATAGGAAAGGTGTAAACTTTTAAATAGTAAAGTAGGTTACGATTTAAACTAATGTTTAGATGTTTATTACTTGTAATGTTGATCAATAAGGTATAAAATAAGTTTAGTATTTAGATAGTCATTATAGTATTCACATGGGTAAAAAATATTAAAGAGATATCAAAACTCTGTGGTAAACTCACATTATAAGTATTGTCATTGATTTTCTTCACAATTTTACATGGACCAATATTCATGTAATTTGACTTGTTTTATGTGTTTATCAAAAATATTTATTTTATAAAATAAACCATTGTCAAATATTCTTATTGAAATAATTTTTAAATTATTATGAAATCAATTTCTCCTTTATGATTTTCATTACTTTCCTATATCTTTGTTCTCACGTATTTTTATAATTATTATATATGTTATGTAAATGCTTTTTCATTATCACTAACTCATTCTAAAATTAGAAATTATACCAAATATAAAACACCCATATGATTTCTTCCATAGATAACCTAAAATAGTAATTTTTTGATTGATATGTTCACAAAACCATTACATCCAAACATAGCATGTGATAAAGCCAAGTCTCATTACTTATGTTTCTCTCCAACTATGCATATAAATTAATTTTCTAGGCTCCTACTTATTAATTTTGTTTATCCATCTTTTTTTGTATGGTATGCACTATTGAATTATAGTTTAGTTTCCATCTTCTTACATAAATATATATAAAAAGTGACTAAGAAATTTCATGTTCCTATTTGATGTATTGGTTTTTTGAGCACCATATAAACTAACACCATCCTAAATAACAATTATTAAACTTTAATGGAATCATTGGCTTTAATACACGTATTAAAATCAGCAATATTAGAAAACCTATCTACAAAAAAATTGAATCATTACCTCTCTGTGTATTTGGTAATCCCAACACAAAACCATTTTAAAGTTTGTCCATGGCTCTCTTGAAACAACTAGTGGCATTTCTAACCTTGTATATTATTCATTTCCTTTAGTCATTTAATATGTTCTACATCTTGAATCACACCTTGCCACATCTCCCTTTATCTTGGGTCAAATACATTTCTCCTTCACCTAATATATTATCTTAGCCTTATCAAAATGTTCAATCAAAAAACCACTATGCAATTCACTTATAATATTGTCTCTCAGAGACCCAACTAGAATACATAATTGTTTTATTTTTATTATATAGCCATCATGTATAAGGTAATATTTATTAATAGTATTTTTATCCTTTAATAATGGAAGAATACATTTCTCAAATATATTTCTAACATCCAAAGCAGTATCATATAAATATTTAACAACTTTAAATCTAACTACACTCACCATAATAGTTAAAAATACTACTCATTGGTTCCCAGTTGTGCACCTCTTTCACTTAGCCTTGTGTACTTTGATAAACTAGAAAATAAAGATGAAAAACCTAAAAAAAGGTTTTTATAAATAGGTAATAGTTTATCATACTAATGGAATGAATGCAGACAATGATTGAAAGACACTGACATAGGGTATGGTTATGTCCCTACTACTTCTAGCTCTACATAAACCAAGGTATATTAAAATTTTGGATTTAAATACTGAAACATAAATATTATTTAAGTATATAATTTTTATGTTTCTATAGGCAAATAACACTTAACATATGAAACAGGGTATATTATTTGAAGGGTACAATATGTTAGGATGCATTATAATTATTATAAAAGAGTGGTGGTGTGGTGTGTCTTTTCAAAAAATAGGATTTATTGCAACATATATGACATCATTCATTTTCAAAGGTGTAGAAGACTAAGATATGAGTTATGGAAATTATGAGGAATAATTTCCATCTATTGGTGCCAATAAAATGCTAATATTCAAACAATGTTTAAAACTCTATAACATACACTATAATTATAGATTCATATGATTTTTCCTATTAAATCCATAAAACTAGGGTTCCCTTATAAGGTTATTAATAACATATATGAGAATCACAAAAAAAAAAAAGGTTTATAACCTATATCTATGCCTAAGATGGCAACCATTAATAAGCATTAAACTAGATATCCAATCAACATAACTTGTAAAACATATTATTGCATTTCACTAATAGGAAAGAACACGAGTCATAGATATTTTCCATTATCTTAAAACTAAAGTTTAAATACATCATTATTTTAGAATGTTACCATGGGGAAAAGCATGGTGAGTTTACTATTTTGACAAGGGAGACATATAAAATGCTCTTAGAGCTTGTCAATGGCTATACATCTTCAACCACCTTAGCAAGGGAGATAAAATGCACACACAACAAGTATCCAATTTTTAAAAAATAACATAAGACCTAGAAATTAAAACAACTAACAACCTTACAAAAGAGGACAAGCCCTATTTTTATACAAATTTGTCATCTCTTTTTCTCTGGGAATATGTGTTGAAATATGAGATATTCCAAACTTACCATCATCTCTCAAAGTTATGCCAAGATGCTCCATCTCAAATATGCTCTTTGTCATGCCTAGAATCTTCATGTATTTAAAAGGAAAATGATTCTTATAAATACCTATCCATATAATGACTAAGATCTAAACAAAACCCTTGATATGCTTGTCTAAAAATGTGTTTCATTCAAACATGATGGAGAATAACCATTTGGGAGCCAAAAAAACTCTTTGTCTTCTTGTGAAACTATTTGGACATGTCTTTGACCACTCATTTGCAAATTTATAATATCTTGGATAGTTTTTCTTCCTCTTGTATGTGTCAAAGAACGCCCCTAGCCTTGTAATGATGACATTGGAACACTCCATATCAATGGCCATTTGAGAAATATTCTTTGAAATGGCCCACCTTGATGTTATAATTATGTAACATTTCTCCCATAAAGGTGTTCAAACAAGAAAACCATGAAAAATGCATGACTTAACTCATTTTTACCTTTTAAATCTTTCATTTCAATTTTTTTTCCATAATTTATTTTTGGCTTTGAGCCTTTTATGGTTGCTACCAAAAGTTTGTAATGATTAAGTGCATTACTATTCACCTTTTTACCTTATGGTGAAGTTTGGGTCCCATTTTCAATTTCACAATTCCTTTGTATGGTGGGAATATAGAGATCCCAAAAACATTTACAAGTTATAATTTACAACTATAATTACCCTAAAAAATTCTCTAGCATATCTATGAACTTCGAGTGTAATTTACAATTTCACAGTTCTTGTGTTATATAGTTGTAGTTCCCTCCAAAAGTTTACCTGTGAACTTGAGAGATTCAAGTGAAATTTTTAATTTGTAAAAATTCAAAACTAAAATTGGCCTTGAATGTCTTACTTTGAACTAGGAACTCACACATCACCAATGTTGATTGGAGGGTTTCATAGATCTAAGTAAAATTTGTAATTTGCACATTTAAAAGAAAATGCAAAGTGATATTCGATTTTGAAATATCCCATGGACAAGCATTTGAGTTAACCTTTTCCTTTATTAAGTTGACCAATTGTATTGGGAAGTTGAACTTCATATTACAACTTGCATTTTAAAGACTTGATTTTTGCATGTTGTTTTACCACTTAGGAAATCCACCTAGTCAACCATTCAACCTAGTTTAGCAAAGCACCCTATACAAGCTATTTGTTTTCCACCCTTTTTGGACATTTGAAGTCCAAATTCTTACCCATTGAATTTATGGATTTATGGACATTTGCTACTCCATTTCATTATACTCCAGGATAGGATGCCATTGCTTTAATTTTATTACTCATAGTGTTTTGAACATATTTCTTTTAAAAATATGAGTAATGTGCCATACCAAACAAGATCCATGAAAAAGCCTACATCCTTAGAGAAACTAGTACACTATCAAGGTCATGAAATATAAGGCTATTATTAGATGGTCTTAGTGAGGATGCCATGATTGAGAAAGATGGTAAAACACTATCTATTGCATTTCTTTCTTTTTCATTCTTTTTTCCATTATTTTCCATCAATGTCTAAAATAATGGCTCATGGATAATAATCTATTCATATTTCCCCTCCTCTTTGATCATCCTATCATAGGTCAAAATTATTTTTTCCATATGAGGAAGAAAATGTAGTTCATTTTTGACAAAGATGCATCTTTCCACCTTAACTATCAAACAAGCTACCATCCAACATGGGCATCAAGTGAAATCAGAAGGTCATTTAACATATAAACTTCTGCAATAAAATACATAACCTTGGATATAAAAACTCTTTGATTTTTCCCACCACTAGTGTTCACTCCTCTTTCACCAATATCTTTGAGATCACCACCTGTTAATAACTAAAAATCACATTCCAATTCATTGACATGGACTACTCTTTCATAATGTATTGGATCATATGTAGATATAGATTTAATGTTGTCATGAATTGTTGCATTTAATATCCATGATAGTTATTGTACATAGGTAACAATACCTTTCACAATAAGCTCTATATAACTATAGGTGTTAATTCCTCATCTTTCTTACTTTTATAAGCAGTTAAATAGCCTTACCAAGATTCCTATTGAAGAGTGAAGTCCCATCCTAAAATTATAGATTATAAGAATGATGTTACTCAAATATGGTAGCTTCTAATATATCTTTGTGGGTTTCACCATGCAACTACGTTCCTTTCAACACATCTTCACTTATTCTATTTGGAGTAGTATTTTTAGTAAACAAAATCACCCATTATATAAAAATCCAACCATTAGGGCATGGATTCCAATGTGTAATTAATATAACATTGTGAACTATGGAGATAAATAGAGCCTACACCTTTCATATTCCTTCCTTTCCCCTAGGTCACTAATACAATTTCTATCAACACATATTAAATTATTTTTTGAACATTGGATCCTATTTCGAAATCCATGGTCTTCGGGGGATGATTTGAAATTTGTAGGTTAGTAAACTTAATAAATTTCATTTTTACTTATTATATCCATCATGTTTCCCCCCTAGTAATATGTGAAACTATGCATGCACTTGGAAAGTTAGCAACATGATAAGTTATACATTGGATTTATTTCTCTATCATCCTTCTTAATGTTCATTATTGTAGGTGTGGGAGAATTGGATTCATTTTACAATATGTATGCTTAAAAAGGACATTTTTCCCATGTATTCCCCTCTAAAAATTTAAACCAACCACTCCCTTGCTATCATTTCCATCTAGGTGGTTTCATTCCTTCTTAGTAGACTTTGGAGACTTGCATGCAATTTGGACATTGGAGAGCATGAAAATTTGTATTTTCATGTCAAAATTCCACCATGATAGGTTGTTTTTTATGAGAGTTTGGGACATAAATTATAATTTTTAAATATAAAACTTTTATTTCTAAAGTGTCTTTCCCACCAGCTCTCTCATGTGGTCCCACACATTTATATATCAATTCTTGAAACTTTGTTTCATTCCTTTTGAATTTATTACATGGACTTCCACACCCATAGCATAGTTTTTGAAATTTTATAAACATTTTTTCCATGCGGATTGCATTAATAACTTGGATCTCTTTCTTTAAGTGGCCAGAATTTTATAACTCTCATTTGATTTGAGCTATGGGTTAGGGATTCTGGGATGAATTTTTTAATGTGTATTTTGCAAAATTGTGTTCTTCAACTTTCTTCTCTACCCAATAGTTATTTGGAGTTTCATCTCTCTTTCAGTTTAAATTTCACCCTTAGATGCCCACTGACTCTATCTAACATCCCCCTCTATCCCCTCACATGTATTTTAGAATGCTTTTACATCACTATTTTATTTTTCACATCAACTTTGATCATATTATGGGCTTTTATTTATGTTGAGTTTCTTGTATTGGTGCCACATGGGCAATATAACCTCCACATGGGCTCATAATTCACATGCATTATTTTCTTTGAAAAGGGCATAAATGTTTGGTGGAGATTTGAGCACCAACAATAGATCTCACCCAGGGATGGACACCCCTTGCAGGTGTGTAAATAACCCTATCAAAAAAGACCAGGTGATAATCCTTTGGGCTATAGAGTCAAAACATTAGAAATTTATCAATAAACACTCATGAAAACTTCAATGTGTTAAGGGTAGACAAAAAAATATATGAGGAGGATATAAAAATGAATGCATGACAAATACATAAAAAGTAATTAGAAAAATAAGGGTGAATCAAAATAACAAAAGAACAATACTATACACTATACAATATTATACATAATTACAAATTCAGTGTAGGAAGTGTTTCTTATGTCTACCATCAACTAGTGGCTCTGATATCTTGCCTTCCCTTAGTTTATTCAACTCTTCAAGTTGGTTTTTTGTCCAAGACAAAGTTAATCAATATCGACACTTGCCTAAATGTATTGTTAATAGGTTGTAATGGGATGACATTCTAAAACATATCCTCTCAATATGTTTTCCAATCTAGGTAAGACTAAGTTAAGCAATCTTGGTACTTATTCATCAACTACAAGTAAGCTTATTTCTCAATTGCATTCAAGTGAGTACCAATCAAGAGTGTCTCATATTTATCAGTGTCATTCATGTAATCAAATATTATTTTGAAATAAAATTTAAAATATTTATTGTTAAGGGAAAGAAGACAACCCCATCTCCATTTCCAAGATTGGAGCAAGCCCCATCAAGTCAAATTTCAAAACATCACCTTCATTTTTAAACCCTGTATTAAGAATAATAGGCTATTCAGTAAAATCCACATTACCGATGAAGCTACCTAATTTGACATCCCTATATAACATTTCATTTAGATAATGTTTTGGATCTTTATTTACATACAACATATTAAGATACCTACGAATGCTAACCATATTAACCTAAAAAGTAATGGTGGAATAATACAAGTCCATTTGCATATTTCCACCCATGCTAGCAGCCCATTTTCATGACAAGAACATCCCCCACTTCGATAGGAAGTCTACAACTACCACGCCCATATTCAAATGTTTACTTGGATAAACTACATACTGCACTATCAACCCTTTGACTTGTTCAACAATTGGTATTTATCATGAGTCCATTGTATAACACTTACCAAAGGCTAAGGTTGTTTTCACTTTAATCTCATTAAGGACACATAGGGGAATCACATTATAAGATGTTCTAGAATCAAACATATAATCATAAAAAAAGAATTCATTAATCAGTAGGGTGGTATAAAATAAATCTATATTAAACTATATTTATACCAATGTAGTCCCCAAAGAGACTTCTAGTGATGGTTCAATAACCTAATATTACTCTTCATCATCATTTAGTAGTGTTTAAGGTGAAGTCATCTTATTTTTAGTTTTACTCTAAACAAATTTAAAAAGTTCAAATGACCTCTTCTTATGTTTAGGTATTTATAATCTATCAACAAATGGCATGATGATTTTTAATTGACACTGCACTTGGGACATATCACACATGCTATATAATAAGAAAGAGCAGTATTATGCATAAGGGTGACAACATCTTCAGCTAGAATACAATCTCGCAAATTCATAGGTGGAACAATTTGGGATGGATTTACATTTCCTAAAAAAAGTAGTCAAGGGTGGTTAATTTTTAACATCACTTGCACCCTTAGGAATATTAGACAATATAGGTACTATATTCTTGGCCAGGGCACCTCTCTGTTTGGTAATTTGGGAAATAGGTGATAGCTTGTAAGGATTAGGGACTTCTATAGTTTTCTTTATTTCCTTTCTTGTATCCATTACCTTTTAATCTATAGGAGTAGTGTCCTAAGGAGAAACACCTTGTTTCCTGCTTCTCAAGCTATATTCTTTCTCTTGGGAAATTGATGCATTACTTATTAGATGCATGTCCTCAACTAAAAGAATTCCATGCTCATATTTATTAATCATCATGGAATGTAATAATTTGAAATAATGATTGGGTGATTCATATGCTTATGTCATATTAACATCACAAATAAATTCAAAAGTTGAGACACATACCTTTTTGTTTCACTCTAAAAATGATCAATAGTAGTAACACTCAATATTTTGTGGAGGGATACATTTTGCTTTGGGAGACTTGAAAATCCAACATCAAAATATCGTCATCATTAGGCACAGACTTAGGTTCCTCTACATCATCATTATTTGATAATATTTATCACATTGAGTATGGGAAAGGAAACACTTATCACACCAATCAATGCCACAAATTACAACATTCACTTTATCATTCAACACCTTAGGCACTTCCTTTTTATCTCCTCTATTCTGATTTCTATCATTTCTATCATCATGGATAAGCCTCTTCCCTTTATCATTATCCTTATTATGGAAATTAGTTCTCCTTTGTCCTTTATTCAATTTTTTGAGTTCCCTCCTAAATTATAGAGCCATGAGACAACACTTTCTCATCCCTAGTCAACTTGTATGACATCTCATTGACAATAGAGGCCAAATGTTTCATTTTTTCCTCAAGGTTGGTTGTCTTAGTGGATTATACTTTATAAGGATTAACAAAATTTACATCCACCAACTTATTCAATGTTTTATCCATATCCTTTATATTGTTTTAAATTTGATTGGCCATATTGAATTCTAATGTTAGGTTCATAGGAACCTTGTCCCTCAAGTAGTACATATCCTTTTTACTAAAGGCATCATAATATTTAATTAGGTAGGTTGTATCACTCAATCTAATGTTTTTAGACAGTATCATCATAGTTTTGTTGAACCTTGTATTAAAATCCTATACAAACTTTTTGGGGTTATTCTTAATGTTTTACAATTTTGTCAAAAAAACCTAAGATCAATCCTATCACCATATTAAATTTTAAAAACATTCTTCATTTCATCTTACAGATCAATGCATCCATAGGGAAGGGAATTTAACCACTCATGAAAATCTTATGCTAATGTGAGTGAAAATAATTAATTTAAACATCCTCATGCTCAACCTCATTATCTTCAATGATAATGTGGAAATCCCTCAAATGCTCATCACGAGTCACTACATTATTCCCTTCAAACTTAGGAAGTTAGATCATTATTTCATTTGGGACTTCATTATGATTGCCTTCTATTGTATAAATAATAATTGGTCTAAATCTAGGAATCCTAAATGCAAGATGTTCATTCTCATATTGAAACCTAAGCCTCATTATTGGTTCAATGGTGGGTTCAATATGAAATAAAAAATGGCTATGAAGGGGTGAGTGTGGTGGACTTGGTGGATCAAACATGGGAGGTTCTGGGTAATAATTTGGGATATATGATTATGAGTGATCAAAATAACTATGATAATTGTCAATAATTGGAAGTTTAACAAATAAAATTTTAGGCATACCAAAATCTTGATATCCCAAAAATTCATTTGATACTAAAATTTATCCTCCAATTGGTCTCCAAACCTGCCTAATTTTTTTATGAATACCTAAAGGTGAGACAAGTTATTTTAATGAGTCACATTTGAAGGATGATCTCAATCCTTCCAGATTTGAAGAAAAAATAACACTCAAAGATGAAGATGTTGAAAATGGACATCGATCTTTCATTGAAATGAGATGATATGTTGGAATTGCCACTAGAAGCAAACTTCAAGAATATAATAGTTTGAAAATATGCAGTGATACATACTAAAACCATATCTTGCTGAAATTAGTGATGACATATGAATGTAAAGACAATAAAAAAATTTAGATTCATGTTAAATAAAGGGGAAACCTCCTCAAATCATGACAAACTTACATCTTTTTTTAATAATTCAACATATTTCAATTTATCAAATATTTCATGTTTCTAGGATGTCCCCATTGGAGTGTTGAATTTATTGATTGCCCAAAGTAGTGAATTATTAAATAATAGGTAGAGAACTTTTCAAACCTTAACTTACAATCAACTCTCTGTACGAGTCCCTAGCAACATGTGTTATAAGGATTATCAACAGCAATAGTGATAACAAAGTGTTGATTCCCAATTAGATCCCTATTTCCCTTAGCCTTACACACTTTGAGAAAATGGAAAATGAATATGAAAACCCCACAAATATATTGTTATATCCAAGGAAGGGTTTATGATATGGATGGACTGAACATAAATAATGACTATATGACACTGATAGAGGGTATGGTTAGCTCCATGCTACTTTTGGATCTTTATGAACTAAGGTGAGACAACGTAAGGGATAGATTTATCATATGGAGGGATACCACAACTCAACCACCATGGGGATTATTGGAACATAATAATACAAACATGACAAGGCATAACCAAGTTTTGACACTCCACCTGAGAAATGTTGTGACACGGAATGAATAAATTCTCTAAGTCACACACAAGATACTATAGATATATAGGGATGTGATTGTAACCATTATTTGTAAATAAAATGTAAAAAACTTGGTGACAAAGGGAGATTATAATGTTAGGCTTTAAATACAAAAACACATATACATTTTATGCATACATTTGTATGAAAATATATCTTAAGATATACAATAGGGTGTATTATTTGTAGGGTAAAACAGGGTTGGATGAGTTTGAATAGTTATAAAATAGTGGTGTGGTGGTGTGGTTTTCCAAATAGTATGAATTCTTTCAACATATATGACATAATTCATTTACAAAGGTATAGAATATTGAGATATAAGCTATGGAAATTATCATGAATAATTTGCATCCATTGGTGCCAATAAAATGTAAATATTCAAATTATTTTTGACACCCTAATCAATAAACCTAGGGTTCCCTTAAGATGTTATCAACAACATATATCCAAATTATAATGTAGAAAGGGGTTTATAAGCTAGATTTATACCCAAGATGACAACCATTCATAATCATTAAACTAGATATCCAATCAGTATAACTTATAAAACATATTATTTCATTTTAATAATAGAAAAGAACATAAATAATAGCTATTGTCCATTATCTTGAAAAGAAAACCTACATACATCACTATTTAAAAATGTTACCATAGGGAAAAACATGGTGAGTTTATTCTTTTGATAGGGGAGACATATGAAATGATCCCAGAGCTTGATGATAGTTGTACAACTACAACTACCAAAGTAAGGGAGATAAAATGCACACACAACAAGGATCCAAAATGTTTTGAAATAACATAAGACTTATAAAGAATAACAACCAAAAATAACCTTAGAAAATAAGTCAAGCCAACCTTTTATACAAATTTCACAGCCTTTTTTCCTCTAGGAATATGTTCTATAAGTTTCAATATTATAAAATTGTAATGAGCTCTCAAAGTATTGTTAAGACACTCTAGTTGGAATATGCTCTTTGTTATACCTAGAATCTTCATGACATTGCAGGGAAAATGATCTTTAGAACTACCTATCCATGTAATGATGAATATTTGAAGCAAACCCTTGATATGTTTGTCCAAAAATGTGTTTCATTAGATATTAAATTAGAATATTCATTTAGGATACAAACCAATTCTTTTTCTTCTTGTGCAACTACCTAGACATGTTTTTTACCACTCACTTGTAAATCTATAATCTTATGGACAACTTACCTTCCTCTTGTGGATGCCAAATAACACCCTTGTATTTTCATGATGGCATCCAAACACTCTAGATCTATTGGCATTTAAGAAATATTCTTTGGAATGACATACTTTGACCTTACAAACCTACAACATTTCTCCCATGGAGGTGTTCAAACAAGTAAAAAATGAAAAAATATAAGACTTAAATCATTTCTAATTTTTTTCTCTTTCAATTCAATGTGATTTTTTTCCATATTCATTTCTTGTTATTGAGCCTTTTAGGGTTGCTGCCAAATCTTTTTAAATGCTTAGGTGCATTATTTTTCAAAGTTTTTCCTTAGGGGGAGCTTTAGGCCTAATTTGCAAATTTGCACATTGTTTGAATGATGGGAATTTGGAGC
Source organism: Torreya grandis (assembly GCA_037957365.1). NCBI lineage: Eukaryota > Viridiplantae > Streptophyta > Pinopsida > Cupressales > Taxaceae > Torreya > Torreya grandis. The sequence goes on from JARHVA010007436.1 coordinate 641,226, forward strand.
TCCACAACATATTTGTAACTTGTAATTTGTAATTATAGTTCCCCTCAAAAGTTCCCCAATAGATATGGGAACTTTAAGTACAATTTACAATGTACAATTTTGCATGTTGTATTTTGGAGTTGTAGTTCCATTCAAAAGTTCCCCCCTAATCTTGGGAGTTTCAAGTACAATTTTTAATTTGCAAAGATCCAAAATTACAATTGACCTTCAAAGTTATTCTTTGAGTTAGAACCTCATGTTTTATCAAGGTTGACTGGCAGGTTGTTGAGATCTAAGTGCACTTTACAATGTTCACATTAGAAAAAATACAACAATTCATTACCTTTTGAAATCTCCCATAGACCTCCATTTGAGTTGGGTTTTTCCTACATTGAGTTGATTGATAGGATTGGGAAGTTAGATTATATATTATAAGTTTAATTTTAAAGACTTATGTTTTGCATGTTATTTTCACACTTGGGAAATCCACCTGGTCAAGAATTTAACCTAGTTTATCAAATCACCTTTTAGAAGCTCTTTTTTCCCACCATTTTTGGCAATTTGAAGGCCATATTCTTACCCATTGAATCAATGGATTTATGGACTTTTATTGATCCATGTTATAATTCTACAGACTAAGATACTAGTGTTTTCATTTTATTATTCTCAGTGTTTTAACCATTTTTCTTTTAAAAAGATGATCAATGTGCCATGTCAAAAAAGATCTATGAAATAACCTTTTTCCATGGAGAAACTAGTGCATTATCTTGATCATGAAATAAAAGGGTGTCGTGAGATGGTCTTAGTGAGGATGCCATAACTAAGAAATATAGTGTAACACCATTTGTGGCATTTGATTCTTCTTTATTAATTTTTTTAACATTTTGCATCAGTTTTTAAAATAATGTGACATGGCTGATGAGCTTTTTATGTGTTCCCTCCTCTTTGATCATCCCATCCTAGGTAAAAATTATTTTGTTTATATGCAAAATAAAATGTAGTTTATTTATGACTAAGATGCATGTTTCCCTATTAACTCATCCTTGTGGCATGTATCAAATAACTTGGCAAACAACATGGACATCAAGTGCACTTAGAAGGTCATCAAATATTTAAACTTCTACACCAAAATACATATCCATACAAATAAAAAATATTTGTTTGTTCTCACCACTAATGTTCTATCCTATTTCACCAATATTTATGAGATCACCACCTAGTAATAACTAAAAATCACATTTCTAATTCATTGAAATGGATTACTCTTTCATAATATATTGGATCATATGGAAATGTAGGTAAAATGCTGTCACAAATTGTTGCATTGAAGATCCATGATACATATGTTACATAGGTAACAATACCATCTACAACAGCCTCTATATATATTATTGGTGTTATCTCCCCATATTTTTTGCATTGACAAGGAGTTTAATACCCTTACAAGGCTTCCAGTTAAAGAGTGAAATCTCTTCCTAGAGTTATAGTATGTAAGCATGATGCTGCTTAAATATGGTAGCTTTTGATATATATTCATGGGTTTTACCATGAAACTACATTCCATTCACCACATCCTCAACCATTCTATTTTATGGAGTAGTGTTTGTGGCAAATGAAACCACCCATTACATACAAATCTAGTGATTAGGGCATGGACACCAAAGTGACATGAAAGTAACCTTGTGAAATATGGAGACAAATAAAGCCTACACCTATTGTATTTCTTCCTTTCCCCTAGGTCACTACTAGACTACCTATCAACACATGTTAAAAGTTTTTTAAACATTGGATCCAATTTAAAATTTATGAGCCTGAGGGATTGATTTGTAATTTTCAAGTTAGTATACTTGATAAATTGCATTTTTACTTGTAATCTCCATTGTGTTATCATCCCTACAATCTTCAAAAGTATCCATGCACTTTGAAAGCTATCAACATCCTAAGTTGCACCTTGAATTTATTTATCCGTCATACTCCTTAATGTTTATTTCTTCAGGTGTGGGAGACATGGATGCATTTTACAATTTATATTTTTAAAAAATACATTTTTCCCATGTATTCCCTATTAAGAATTTATACCAACCACTCCAATTCTATCATTTACCTCTAGGTGGTCTCATGCCTTATTAGTGGACTTTCGAGACTTGAATTCAATTTGAACATTAGAGAGCATGCAATGTTACATTTTCATGTCAAAATTCCACTGTGATAGCTTATTGGTAATAGGAGTTTGAAACATATCTTATAATTTGTAAATTTAAAACTTGTATTTTTCAAGTGTCTTCCCTGCCATCACTCACATGTGGTCCCACACATTTATATGTCAATACTTAAAACATAACTTCATTCCTTTTGACTTATTACATGGACTTTCCCACCCATAACATAGTTTTTTAAACTTTATAAATGTTACTTCAACGTGGATTGCATTAGTAACATGAATCTCTATCTCTAAAACTACATGGAATTTTGAAACCTATCCATTTATATGAAATATGGGTAAGGGAATCTAAGATATGTTTTAGAATATGCATTTTTTGAAAGTTTGTTTTTCATCTTGCTTCTCCACCCAATAGTTCTGTGGAGTTTCATCTCTCTATATTATAATTTGATTTTGACCCTTAAAGTCTGACTAACTATACCTTATGTCCCCCTTTATCCATTCACATGGATTTTGGAATGATTTTGTGGTCTTATTTGATTTTCCACTTAAACTTTGTTCATAGCATGGGAGTTTATTTCTATCAAGTTTCTTGCATTGGCTCCATGTGGGCAGTGGAACCTCCATATGGGCTCACAATTCACATGCATTATTTCCTCATAAAAGGGAACAAATGTTTGGTATAGATTTGATTACCAATACCAATATCTTAATCATATCATTAACTACCTAATTCTAATTTTCTAATTTATAGTTCTAAATAAAAGAATATTCTTGAAAGAAAGTAACTCACTTTTCATGCATATTATCTAATTTTTTTTAGTGTTCGCATATTTAAAATCCTTTTGATCTTTAAATGAGATAAAACCCTAAGTACCAGATGCCACTAATGTCTTAATACTTGCATAATGACATAAAATTCAACATCATATATAGAATACTTCTTTCTTACCTCATTTAAATTATCACTAAAATATATTATTGCCCTTCCTTCCTAACTCAACACATCACTAGTTCCTACATGTGAAGCATCACAATCCAATTCAAACACTTTGTTAAAATATAGTAATGCTAAAATAGGATTTTATATAATCTTCATATTTAGTAATACAAATATTTATTTTTATACCCTTATCTACACATATTATTTTCCTATCATGCAATGTGTTATTGGTGCAATAATACTACTAAATTATTAATGAACTTTGAGTATAAATTTTCTAAACCATGTAAACTTATTACCTTTGTGATTCTCTTTGGAATAAGTTACTGAAAAATTACCTTGACCATTTATTCATCTATTTTTACTCCTGTTGAAAATATAAACTCTGAAAAACACTAAACTATTATACATAAACATGTACTTATATAGATTTCCATAGATATTCTCCTCTCTTAACAAATATAATACCATTGTTAAATGTTTTAAGTGTTATTATTTAGTATTAGTGAATATCTAAATATAATAAAAATAACCCATCACAACTTACCAAAGTAATCTTGTAGCATTGTGTACATCACTCTAATAAATATGTTGGATACATTAGATAATCAAAGTGGTATTACCAACCACACATATAAGTCATGCCTAGTATTTTTAATTTGATAGTAACTAGTCCTTAAATCAATCTATGA
>JARHVA010007436.1:650000-683783 GCA_037957365.1 Torreya grandis
TAAAATACATCTATAATAACAAATAAATGATGATAATATAAGAATATACCATACAATTCAACTCATATCAATGAAATCATGTAATCAAAATATCATTAGACTATTCCATAATAGCATTTGAATTACGACTTAGCCAAATAATAATCAAACTAAATTACCAACCATAAAAATCCATAGATATCAAGTAAATTTAGTTAGTGAAAAATTAGGATGCAACAAAATGGATATCTCTTTTTTAATAATTTCAAGTACCTTGGGTTTTTTTTTCTTTTCTTTTCTTTTTTTCTTCAATTAGAATTGGTTTATTTATTATGATCTTTACCATGATCCTTACTTGATCTATATCTTTCATCTCTTTCATTGTTTTTTTTTTTTTTTGGCTGTGTGATCTTCAAGTTTATGACCGTTGTTCCCCTTTTGTCTAAATTACACTCTCATTGGGCTAGGTGTACATCAAATTTGCCATGTTGGCTACATAGATTTTCTTTATTTTCAAATTTTATTATCCACTCCATGTCATCACTCTTTCCATCGTGGCAGCTCCATTCTCTTCCCCTTCCCTCATGTCACGTCATTATGAAGTCTCATTTCTTTTTTTAAACCTCAACTACCTTTGTCTCTCTCACTTCCCCTCTTTGTGTCATCATTTCCAACACACATTATCTAGTCATTACCTTTTTTTCCTTTTTATGATCATTTATTGATTTTGTCTTTTCTAGATGTTTCAAGATTTAATTGGAATCACTTATCTACTTTATTTCTCTTGAGTATCCTCATTTTTGGAGTTTTTGAATTATTGACCTCATATCATGATTCTATGGCAGACAAAGAGAAGGATTATTACCCAGAGCATGATCCTTCAAAAGATGAGGTTCCCAAATTAGGAACTGGAAGATCGAATCCATCTCTTGTTTTGTAATTAAAACTAGTAATCTTTCTATTCAATGGCTGATTTTAGATAAGTGGAACCTCACTCAATTAATGATCATAATCATTTTTCATGACCTTAATATTGCAAAGGAGTTTTCCAAGGCCTAAAAATGTAGAGTTATTTTCTTAAGGGGCATGAGGATTGAAGTTACAAATAAGTCATTATTAAATCCATTGTATTAGTTGTATAGGCTTTAAAGAATTATAAGGATAAAATAATGAATCACAGGTGGGCAAGAAATTTTTTTAACTTGTTAGAATAGGCTAATGAAGTCACTAATATTTTTAGGAGAATGGACCTCATAGAGGTCTAGTCAGAGGTATGTATAGAGGATATGTTGTACACCACCTAGGACTCAAAATTTAGTCTATTAAGGTCATACCACTTTATGTTATTACATAATATTAGATAATTTTTTACTATTAGTCTCCCCTTCTACTTACTCTAATCCTTCGAGGACTCTGTGAGAGCGTTCAATGGTAATATCAAATGGCAGTATAAAATAAAGCCCTAATATTCCTTTTATTTAAGTGAGAACCCTGAGTGAAGAGCATCGAGCTATCTTTAGTTTCTTAGGAAGTGGAATATTATGAAAATAAAAGAGGTATAAGTGTCTCTGTGGAGATTATAATGAAAGGGTTAAGAAAGCCAAGGTGTGTTGGCCTAGGAAGAAACTTATCTTGGAGCATGAAACTTCAGAGGCCTTGAAAGATGAATTGATTGCCCCCATAAGAGAGAGAACCTTTTGGTTAGCCTTTAAGACATGGGCTCCCCTGAGGCTTCCAATCTTGTTATTATGGGTTTGCATGAGGATCCTAGCCTGATAAATTTTTGTAGGAATGCAATTCGTGTTACACTAGAATTTGAGCCATTGATTCATGCTTAAAAAGCAAAATAAAATAAATGATAAAATTTCAGTTGGAGATAAGGGAAATATGGGGGGTCTATTCTCTAGTTCTATTTATGAGGGTTTGTAAGTTGGATCATTTGATTCTAGAACCCTACAGTGAGGATGAAATAAGGTTGGTGTTAAACCTTAGGCTTTAGCTCTATCTAGTGATGTTTTAGACACCTCGACATACTGTCTCAAAATCCCTGCTAAATTTTTTTCTCCCCTAACAATAGAAGGCATGAAACTCGACCCCAAAGAAAGCCCTAGCTCTAGGACCCAATGAAAATCCACTAAAGGTTCTTGGTAAGTCTCGACATGTCTCGAGGACCTAATTTTGGTTGCTTTATCGTTTGATCCACATTAGCCATTTTTCATTCTTTTATTCTACTTGCTACTGCAGTTTTGGTTTTTTTTTGAGTTGGGTTGATAGCCTATGAATCTTTTATTTGACTATTGTCATGGAGAACCTGGCTTCCAATTATACCCATGCTGGTTCCCACACAAATTTAATGTGAGTTTAGCTTAACCTAAACTATTTAATATTTTAATATGTTTATCATCTTTAATAATTTAAAAAATAAAATAAAAAAATAAAATAAAATAAAAAATAATTAAAAACTAAATAATATAATATATACTAACTTAAATAACCTATTACAATTTATTCGTATAAATACACCACTACAAAATAGGCATCAAAAAATAGTGCAAGGCTAAAATTATATGACGAGAAAGTGGTAGGATAATATTTTATAGAATAGAAAACTAATAATACGACTGCCATAGTACGGTATTCCATTAATCTTTAAAAGAAAACTTTCATCTCTCAGTTATTATTTCGGTATCTTCTCTCAATTGTATTCATGCTCTTATTTATCTTGTTACGTACACAAATTAAACATAATAATAAACTTAGGGGCATAAGATTGATCAGTATATGGGAGATGTATGAAACAAAACTGAGATACAGTTTTTTATGGCTTGTATTTTCGATGTCTTTCAGATGTCTTAGTTTCGCAGCTACCAAACTTCTTTCCCATGAATCGAATATTTTGTGAAGTCGGAGTTGAAGTCAGAGTCTATGTCTTGGGAATAATGATGCTCATAAATTTTATCGATTCCCTAACTGCCAATCTGGATCCGTTCCTATATTGTCTACTTTACGTTTTCTTCACCATTAATCCATATAAAAACCAATGGATGTTTAGGCTACGTGAAACATGTTCATAACAAGGGCTACGGGAGTATGACACCCTGTGTAATGTAATGGTGGTTCAGGGCTCAGAGATGGTGCAAAGATATATAAGTGATCTTAATATGGTGTGAAACATACCGCGAGACCATCTTTTACACAAATTATTGAACTATTGAATTTCGGGGAAGAAATTATATGAGTGTTCCCTATTGATAATAACGATGGACAAGATCCAAGCTTACAACCCTATAAACACATCATAATAGCGTAGGGAGATGAGTGTAAGAGTAAACGGTCCATAGCTTTTGCGAAGAAAAGGCTCGTAAAGTACCAACCGTAAATCATGTAGAGTTTTGATTTAGACGAGAGAGAGAAAACCCACTTTATGGATCTTTATAATTGGCTTAGTGACTTTCCTTTCATAGATTATTTATTTTATTACCGCATCTCACACGACACACACGTGTGTGTGTCGTGTGAGATGCGGTAATAAAATAAATAATCTATGAAAGGAAAGTCACTAAGCCAATTATAAAGACAGAGACATATTTATATATATTTTTGATTGTATTAAGGTTTATATATATATATTCCCGTTTGTTCGACTCATTTTATTTTTACGTTTTAAAATGCAAGAATATGCAGACTAGGAATAACACAATAACAAAATAGTTTTATGAATCTTCCAAACTAGGAAAGAAAAATATCAATAAGTAAAATACTTACAATTTCATCAAACCATAATTTTTATGGATTTATTTTGAATGAAAAAGATAATTATATAAAATTAGTTAAATAAATTTCAAATTTTAATTGGAGTTAACATGTACGTGTAAAAAAGAATAAAAATTGTCTATTGTTAATTATCGAGGTAAGTGCATGGAGTTGGGAGATAATTTTATGGATATTTAATGTAACATCATCACATCAATAAATAACGTAAATACACTACTCATTTAATATGATTTTTTTTATATATATTATGGCTTGGTAATTACTGGTCCATAACGTGATCACATTAATGTATAACATGATCATGGTAATAGATAACATGATCATGTTATTGTAAAATAAAAATGCTATCATGTTACTATTATTTTGCACATGTGAACAAACAAATCAAATGTTGGTTAATAGGTAATTTGATCATGTTATTAATAATGTGATTGCATTATAGATAGCGTGATTGTGTTACTATTATTTTGTACATAAAATCATGTTGGAGTTTCACATAAAGAAAACTATAGCTAGAATCTTATATATTACTACTCTAAATGTTAAATATAAGTTTACATTCATAAGCTTATAAATGTAAAATTATACTTAAAAATTATTTTAGTAAATATAATAAATTAGGGTAACTCAACATCAAATAGAGTTAGTCTCATAGTTGCACACCTTACAATGTGAAAAATAGTTTTTTAAAATATAAATAGATTAGTACTTAGGCATTTTTAATGTCTTAAGTAATAAACCAAAGGAGTTTAGGATATAATTTTTACAATTTATGTATGTTTTTGATAAACATTTAGTCATTTTTAAGGTTTTTGTACCTTTTGAATTGATTTTTGGCATTTTAAGAGTCTTTGGTTTGTCAAAACTAATTTTTTAAACCACTTGCTTTGAAATTTATGCAAACTGGTGTGACTGGGGTAGCATAGGTCACATTAATGATCTGCACACATCAAATGATCTCTTTGTGTTATTTTCACTTGTTCATCATCCCCCTCATCTCTAATCACTTCCTAATCATGTCTCATCACCTCTAATCACTCTATCATCATTATTAATTGTCTTTAATCACTCCTTCAGTAAACTTCACTCTCCCTAGTCATCTCTAATCACTCCATCATCCCTGATTACTCCGTTATTGACCCTCACTATCCCTCATCATTTCTAATCACTCCCTCCTCAACTCTCATTATCCATAATAATTAATGTCACATAGCATATGATAGAGTTGGTCTTATAGCTACACATCTTATGATGTGCAAAATAGCTTTTTAAAATCTAATTTAATTAGTACTTAGATATTTTAAGGGTCTAAGTATTAAACCTAGGGATTTTAGTACATAATGTTTACAATTGATGTCCATTTCTTGTAAACATATAGTCATTTTATAGGGTTTTTTGCCTTTCAAATTTTGATCTTTGTATTTATAAGAGTCCTAATTTTGTCAAAATTGAAATTTGAAAACTATAAACATTGAACTTGATCCAAAGTGGTGTGGTTGGGGTAGTGTAGGTCATATTGATGACATGCAAATATCTAATGGCCACTTTTGTGTTAATATGACTAAAGTAATGTAAGATGTTATAGGATATAAAATGAATGTAAGGACTTTGACCATCTATAAGTTTTATACATTTTATTTAGTGTGAAAATTTATGATGAAATAATGGAGGAGTGATTCCTAATGGATTGGTATCATGATGATACACTAAGACTTCTATAGTTTAGGGATATTGGTCTCATAATAAGGAGATATCCATTTATATATGAATTATATTTAGATTGTTTGGAGCAATTAATTTCAAAATATAGTATAGATTCAACTCTTATTCTTATTACATAACATAGAAGTAAATCCATTCAAGGAGCAATTAATATACAAAGTACATTCCAAGTAGTGATGGAATTTAATGTGTGAGGAATATTAATATTCATGGGAAACCCCTACATCGACCATTTATATCATTGAAACTCAAAGATGTATTGAAACCATCCAAAACTAACCCTATGTGGATGGAGAGGGAAATTTTGACTACCTAATATCATAATGATTATTCATAAAGGAGGGGTTGTCAATAGGATAACTATGGACATATACATTAAGGGAATAAGTACCCTTATCAACCCCCAATATCATTTATTCTAAATCCCTCTCCTCTGCTTACTGAAAGAAAATTATTAATTACTTTGGAGTTACCAAGGAAGTCGATAATAGAGATAAGTAGGATTTAACTTTGTTTAGTCCTAAAACTCACTCCAATTAATTAATTTATACATGAATAAGATTGAGGTAGTTTTCTAAGTGTTTGGAAATGTTCTTCAATACTGAAAACCTATAACCCCTTTTGAGAAACCTCTCTTTTGCCATGAAAACTACCATATTATTGATTAAAAATCCTAAGGAATAAGACTAATGGAGTTTCCAATTACTTTACACATGTATTACAATGTTTAGCATCATCATTAAGTATTTACATAGCAATATTAAACATATTCTCATTTGAGCATTATACAATAAGAAAAAACACTTGAAAAGGCTTGTAGTGTTATAAAAGGGAGCTCAAGATTTTTTAGGAACTTTTACAGACCTTATTAGGACATGAAGTGACTTTACACATGTTAAATTCCATAATAAATACCTTTAAAACCTTTAACACTCTATGAACCCACTCAACTAGGACAAACATGACTAGACAAGCATGATGTTAGAAAGAACCACTACCTTAAACTTGTCAAAATTTTCTTAATATATGATAAAAATGAATTACAATAATATTTTCATGCTGATAAATCAATGTGGATGTTTGATTTTCAATTTTTTTAACCTCTCTAATGGTACCTAAAATTTAACTAACAATTAATACAAGATGTTATAGAATATAAAATGAACAAAAGGAGTTGGACCATCTATCATTTTTATACATTTTATTTAGTGTAAATAACTATGATGAAATAATGGAGGAGTGATTCCTAATGGATTGGTCTCATGATGCTACACTACAACTTGTGCACTTGAGGGATATTGGTCTCATAATAAGTAGATATCCATTTAGATATGAAATATATTTAGATTTTTGGGAGCATTTAATTTATAAATATACTATATATTCAACTCTTGTTCTTATTACATAAGGTGGAAGCAAATATATTTACATAATGTGGTTGTTTTATGTTCATAGGTCATCAATATGACCTACACTATTCTAATCACAACACTTTGGATCATGTTTAAAGTGAGTAGTTTTCAAACTTTTATTGAAAACAAAAAACTAAGACTCCTATAAATGTGAGGAATAAATCCAAAAGGAAAAAAAACCTAAAAAATGACTATATATTTACCAAAAATAGACATCAATTGCAAAATTTATGTTCTAAAATACCTAGATTTAATACTTAAACCCTAAAAAAAATTATGTACTAACTAGATTGTATTTTGAAAAAAATATTTATAAGTCTTAAGGCATGTAGATATGAGACAAACTACATCGAATCCTAAGTTACCCTAATTTATTATGGATGATGAGGGATGAGGAGGTAGTGATTAGGAATGATGAGGGATAGTGAGGGTCAATTAAGGAATAATTAGGGATGATGGAGTGATTAGAGATTACTAGGAATAGTGAGATTTAATGATGGAGTGATTAGGAATAATGAATAATGATTAGAGACTGATTATGGGTGATGAGCCATGATTAATAATTGATCATGGATGAGGTAGAGATGATGAATATGTGAAATTGACACAAAATGGTCATTTGATGTGTGTAAGTTACCAATGTGAGCTATGCTACCCCAATCACACTAATTTGCATCATTTTCAAAGTGATTGGTTTACAAACATCAATTTTGATAAACTTAAAAATCATCAATTTAGAATTCTGAAAAACCTAAAAAAGCACTATATGTTTACTAAAAATGTACATCAATTACAAAAAAATTTCTTAAAATTTGTAGGTTTAATACTTAGACATTGAAAATGCCTAAGTACTGCCCTGATTAGATTTTTAAAAATTGTTTTCCACATCATAAGTCATGTAATTATGAGAAAAAGTCTATTAGATGCTGAGTGACCCTAATTTTTTGTAGTTTCTATAATAAATTTAAATTATAAAAACTTATACTTAACATTTAGAGTAGTAAATATAAGATTATAGCTACAATTATCTTCATGTGCAGCTCAGATATGATTTTATGTGCAAAATAATAGGAATGTGATCACATTATTTATAATGTGATCTTTTTACTTGTTAACCATCATTTGTTTCATTTATTCAAATGTACAAATTAATAGTAATGTTATCACATTTTTTTAAAATAACATGATCATGTTATCTAATAACACAATCACATTATACATTAATGTAATCATGGTATTTAAATTTAATTACCACACCTTTTAGGTCAATAATGTCTTGGATTATTGAGCCAAAGGCTTGTACTATTAATTTATAATCGAGTTTTGAATGGTATGAAAATAAACAACAAATTTAAACATTGATTTCCAAATACACTAATAATTTAAACATGAAAATAAAAAAGCATTGTACCATCACAAAGAGAATGCTCTCCTATTTCCAAAAATATGATTATTATATTTTTGGACTAATTTAAGGGTTAAAACTATATTTATTTCTAAATATGCCTTTTTCAGGCCACTACATGCGACAAACATATATGCCTACACATGTTCATGTAATTTATGTTTTATTGATACAAGTGAAAAATAAATTATATATTAATGTGGTACATTTAATTATAATTACATTCAAAAAATAAATTGATTTTTATTTTTTTGTTTGGTAATTAGGCCTTATTCATGAATGATTATCTATTTATTTCTCAGTTTTTAGGCTCTATTTAATTTTAAAATTCATAAAAAAATATTCATTAAAAAAATATAAAAAAATATAGGTGATGTGTTACAAGATTTTATATAAATTTTCCCCAAATGGTTTCAAATAATATTAAATGCTATTCAAACAAAATTGTGCATCATGGCCCTCTATCTACTATGTTTTATGAAAAAAGATCGGAGTAAGTATTAAAATTTTAGATGTTTGATGTAATTATACTAACCCATTTTTTTTAGAAAATAATGTTTTCGAAACTAGCCTCAAATTTATACATTTCATGTTCTTACAACATCTTCAAATTTGGAGTGTAGATATCTCAAATTATATATATAACCTTTATATTTATAAATTTTCAAAAAAATCATGTCCATGGGTAGGCCACTTTTTGTACCCCATCTTTGTTAACTTACCCACCACTATTATAAATAACATCTCGATTTTGATAATAAATTTTGTATTTAAATTTAAATGGTCCTAAAAATTTATAAATATCCTCTAAATACTAAATTAATCATTTTAATTGAGTTTTAACCCAATTTCACATCTGGATACAAAATTATTTGTTTTCCTTTATTTTTAACATGATTGAAAATACAATAATATAATTTGAGACATGTAGATGATCTCATATTAAGCTTCAAACTTCTCGTAATTTTCCATAACCAATGAAGTGGGTTATGACTTCATTCTTATTTCCTTTATATTCATTTTTACATGAATTATAACATAATAGTATTAATGATTTGGATGTTATGGCCCCTAAAAGATAGATCTCTACATCATTCTTCTCTAGTTGAAAACAAATTAGCTCCTCATATTTTTATAAATTATATGCATGTCATTTATTATTATCAAAATTTTCATTTCCCATTATGAAATCAAAATGTTTTCTTCTTATTTTATTCCTTCACACTATAAAAAATCCTTGTTATAACTTTATTATCTTATGTTCACTACTTTCTTATCTAGAATATACAATATATTTTTATTTATTTTTCTTTGATAACTATTGCTTGCAATCCATTTGTTCATATTAATACTATTCACCATAATATATATTAAAATAATATAAATCTTAAACATTAAGTACTAGATAGATATAAATTTTTTGTTGTAAACTTACCTCATAAGCATTGTCATTAATTTTCTTCACAAAATTTTATGGACCAATTTTATTGTCCTTGAACGATAAATGTTTCTTTTCTCAAATACAATATAAACACATATCCTTATTCAAATACCTTTTACTTATTTATATAATTTTTTGGATTTTATTATTTACATTATTTTCCTATAACTTTCTTCTTACTTCTTCTTATAACTTTTTTATGAGCTCTACAAATGTTTCTATGTCATCACTAACTCATTATGTAATTGGTAACTACACCAAATATAAAATACCCATAGAATTTATTCCATAAAAGAATATTTATCATGTATTTTAATGTGTATATATTCATTGAAATATTATAGCCAAAGTCAGCTTGTGAGAAATTCAGGTCCCATTGCATGGGTTTCTCTCAACATATTCATTTCAAAATAAATTCAAGGTTTTATTTACTAATTTGTTTCATACATTTGTGGGTGGTGTAAACGACTAGGTTATAGTTTAATCCCTAATTTATTCCATATATTCCTTTAAAAATGTTTGAGAAAATTTGAGTCCTTATCTAATGTAATGCTTGTTAGAACACCATTCAATCTCAAAGAATTGTTGAAAAATTGTTCTTCTACTCTAGTGGCATCATTGATTTTATTACATGAAAAAAATGAACCATCTTATAAAACGTATCTACAAACAAAATTAAATCATTTCCTCTTTGTGTGTTCTGAAACCCCAACACAAAATTAGTACTCAAATATGTCCATGGTCCTCTTAGAAAATGGTATGAACAACCCTATATATTATGTATGGACTTTATCCACTTGGAATATCCTCCATATTAAAACATGACTTCCCACATCACTCTAAACTTTTGGCCAAAAATAATTTTCCTCCACCAAAGCTATTTCCTTAGTCTTACCAAAGAGTGAACCTAACCTACATTATGTTAAATTACTTTATAGTATTGTCTATTAGCGACCCAACTTCAATACACAATGGTGTTCTTTTCTAGAGATAACCATCATGTATAAAGTACTCATAATAAATATTATTTTTTTCACCTACTAATGGATTTATCTAATGCTAAACTATCTTGAAAAAATCTAGATGAGTATCATATACTTCCTTCACAATTCCAAATGCAACTACTTCACTCACCATAGTAGTTAACATTATCATTTTCTTGTTAAAAATAAAAACTAATTGATTCTAATTTTTTTATTGATGCTTGCAAATAAAATTATTGTCCTTCAACAAAGACACCCACTTTGAATTCCTATTATTTAATTTTTTTTGAGTTTTTACATACTTCAAAATTGCATGATATATAAATAATATAAACTCCTAAAGAATCGACTAACATGATAAATTTATTAATCTTGTATAATGGCATATAAATTAAACATTATATGTAGACTTGTTTTTCTTACCTAATTATATTTATCACTAAAATCTATTATGGGTGTTTATTGTTTACTCAACGCAAAACCAGTACCCACATGTGAACAATGCAAAAAAAGTGGCTAAAATTTTAGAGGCCATATCTTTTGATCGATAGATATGTATGAGCCCATATTCAGATGAAAATGATCAAAATAAAAATTTAAAGGCCGTCATAACCCACCCTTATAGTTTTGGGACATTTTAAATATTTTTTGGAGGCCAAATGTGGAAATAATAGGGTGCATACTTAAACTTCAGTTTAAATTAATCTAATAGGTTAATTTTAGAGTTTAATTTAATTTTATATTTTTAGAGATGTGGACACTTCCATGAAAAAATTACTAAAAATAATAGCTATTAAAAATATCTAGTGAAGTATTATTTATTTTTATAGTTTTGAATTTTGCATGTTGACTCCAATTCTAAGTCGATGCTTATTTATGCATGGTTTTTAATAATTTAAATATTTCAATATGAATCAATACCATTTATTGTTCATAATATTTTACTAATTTTATATTTATTGTCTTGCTAGTATTTTGGTTCATTATTTGGTTTTAGAGCAAGTTCAAATCTTGGATATGTAAGATATAGTGAGAGGACCAGGAGGAATCAATTAGATGAACCGAACATATCAAGAGTTGTAGGGGAAAGTAGAATAATTAACCAAGATCATTATGAATCAAAGACAAATAAATTAATGTAGAATATGATGTCAAGGATCAAACATATCATGAAGAGAAAATTTGTCAAGTGGAAGAGTAACAGGAATCAATACCATCAAAGGAAGAGAGGATGGTTAGATGTTTAGAATGAATAAAAAAAATCAAGGTTGAGATTTCATATTATGGGTGATGATTAAAACCAAAGGGGTTGATAGGTTGAATGAAAATCATCGAGAATTTATTTGAATGGATAATTTTGAGAGAAGACAAGAAGGTAAAGTTTGCATGCATGAAATTAAAGGGTCATGCAATGATTTGGTGGGATTACCAATAGAAATAATGAAATAGATAAGGTAAAGAGAAGATTAAATCACTAGAAAAAAAAAGTATAATAATCCAACGGAAAAATTTATTCATGTGGATTGTGCCCAAACCTTATATATAAAATTTCAAAATTTGATGGATAAGGATCATAATATACAAGTATATACAAATGATTCTTAAAATATTTCAATATGTGTGAAGTATGATGAGATAGAAGAGCAGATGACTACAAGGTATGTAAATGGTTTGAATTTTTTTTAATATGAATTAAGCATTTATATAATACTTTTCAAGGATCGAGCTTATTAATTAACTTTGAAGGAAGAAGAAAATAAAATAGATTGAATTTTAGAAGAACATCTTCATGGCCAAGAAGAGGATTATCTCCTCAAATAAGGGGATGAGTTATACTAAATAAAAATATAGGTGGGTTAAACAACACTAGGGAGAATCATCATGTGGTCTATAAAGACAAGAAGATAATGGACAAGGCTTTCAAAACTAGCAAAGAGGAAGAATATTTCAAAGAGGATGGAGTTATGGTGGTGGTAAAGGATTGTTTCAAAACCATTCTAGGTATTATGTTTGTTACATATGTGGAGTATAATATCATAGATATTTTGAGTGTCCAAAATACATTGATGAAGAAATTAGTTAAGAGGATTTCCCAATATTTCATTTAGTTGAACTTGAAATAGAAGAGGAGTTTACTGAAGTTGCAACAATATATATTGAAGAAAATCTCACGATGAAAAGAATAATGATTACTATAATAAAATAACATATAAAAAATAATGAATGGGGTGATGCATGTTATGAAAAATTATATTTAAAATATGTTTTAATTTAATATGTAATATATGCAATGTAATTATATATGGTAGTTGTGAAAATATGGGCTCTAAAGATATGATTGAGAAACTAAGTTTATAGTGTGAAAAGCGTCCTAATCCTTATTGGATTTCAAAGATTAAGAAAGGGAATGATTTTACAATATATAAATGATTATAAATAATGTTTTATATATCTCAAAATTACAAGAATGAAAAATGTTATGATGTTACAACAATGGATACAAGCCATGTGTTATTGGGAAGGCCATTGTAGTTTGATAGAAAAGTAGTCAATGACGGAGAAAAAAACACATATATTTTATGTAAAGATGGTATGAAGGTAATTTTATTACCTTTGAAATAATATTTACATATTTAAATCATGGTTATAATAAAATAATTTATGAAAGGCATGATTATGACAGGTTATTTCTATGCATTAATATCAAAAAAAGAAGGCACAAAGTGGTGAAAATATCGACTGAAGTAGAAGTAGTCTTGAAAAAATATGTAGATGTTATACTATTTTAAGCACAATGATTGATGGGGGATTGAATCACTCTTAATTTTTCTTATAAATTTATCTTATCATTCATGAAATATCAAAATAATATAGTTAACTAGAAACACATTAAGAGCTATGAACATGAGATAAGATCGTAACACAGAACACTTATTTGAGTGGAAAACCTAAAGATTAATAAAACGCACAAATTTTTAAAATTAAATATAGTCATATAATAAAATCATCAACATTTATTTAAGCACCAACTTCATGTGGAACACCAACCCGAGCTAGCCAAGCACTGACTTGACTAGGCTTTAGAAAGTACCTACTTGCAAGGAGGAACCAACCCCTTAGATGACTTAATACCAACTCAAAAACCTAATTGATTTTATAATATTTATGATAAATTATTTTTCAACCAAATTATTATGACCACCTCTTCATCTCTTTACACTCTTATTGCTCTCAAACTGCCTTCTGGGCTCCTTCGCTCAATTAGTTCTCTTCAGGACATTTTAGGTCATTCAGTATTAATATTAACCTATAGTACCCATTTTATATCTTCATGAAAGTTTATATGAACCATAATAATTTTCTAAAATACCTCTTTTATCTCTTTAATTTTTTATATCTTCCACTTCAACACTCACATTCTATAACTAGCCAAGTAGGCCTACTAGGCCCTGTTCTTATACTAAGCTCTTACTCATGCACCTCTTGGTCAGGCATACATAATTTTAAAAAATATATGCTTAATAAAATAATCCTTATTATATTCCAAAAAAATGAACCAATCACTAAATTAGGTTGACCATAACATATGGGACCAAAACTCCTTTTAGGCCTTAAGGAGACCTAATTCAATTAGTCCTTCATAAACACACGTTACCTTTTAAACATCTTATAACACATTAAAACTCATCACATAGAAATAAAATATCATATGAAACTATAATATAGACATAAAAATATCATATTATCTCCATTACACCTTTTATATCTAACCACCACTTGAATCACACCATTAACACTATTTGCAAATAGGGATTCACATACCCAAATTTTTTGTCTTGAATAAATGAATTGAAAGCATAGTTTATACAAAAAATAATGGAAAAAAAATAATATACATAGTAACCTAAATACCTCAAAAAATACAAAAAGTTAACTAAAATTAATTACACATGGAAAATGGACTCAATCCCTTCTTTGTAAGTAGCCCACTCAGAATTGCCAACTAGCCTCAAAACACAGTCCTAAAAATAATGACCTTAAACACTTATACAATAACTCTAAATTAATTATAATTAACATAAATAATTATATTATTTTATTTTACCATATATATATATATATATATATATATATATATATGGTCAAATGACAATATTGGTCTTGAAGATCAATTTCATAGTCTTATACCTTGCTATCTCATCTGAACTAGACAGATCAACTCATGAGCAACATTTTCATCATATTCACTAATATATAAAACATATATCCAAAATTAACATGTATTAAATGTCTTTAAAAAATTATCCATGTAATTTTCTTCATCCTTGATCCATTTTAACACATCAAATTATCACTTATGCCCCATTTTATCGCTATTTTAACCATTAGGTCTATTAGGGATTGGTGAATTTGGATGAGTATTTTATACAACCTAAGGTATAAAAAATGATCATAATCCATCATTTAAAGAAAATATAAGTATCAAAATTTGTCTTCTATCCATTTAAAAACTTTGACTTGGTAAACTCTTACTGATACATTAAATTTATGAGAAACAAGGCCTTTCCTATAGGGTCGACGTACTCCCATAATAAAAAACTCACACTTAGAGATGCTTGGAATATTTGAATACATTATCCAGTAGTTTTTATAGCTGTTTGAGAATATTATGGGCTTTTTTGAATGAGATATTTCATATCGGCTTAGTGTCAGGGTTATAGAGAGGGTTAACATTATTTGTGGTGTTAATAATTGTTTATAAATGACAGCCCTTAGTTACAAAACTAATGGTATTATATCAGATATATAACCCTTCCCAATATCTTATTAATAACTCAAATTCCCTTGTATAGTTTACACATGCTAATGAACACTCTAAACTCCTTTTTGGGTTGGGAACACCTTCATTCTATGCTCTCGAGAAACCTCAAAACAACTTTTCATGACTTTTCTTACTTATATTTAACTTATATTTTGTTAACACACCTACAAAAACCTATCATTGAATTTAAAATTATTCATGATCATTTTTATCTTCAAATGTGAATCTCGTGCCTCATTTGGTCACCATCTCTTTTCTTGCTTCCTTGGACCTTGACCTGCAAGCCACATCAGGCATTGAAACTAGCCTTCAATCTTATTTTAATGTAATATAAAACTCAATTAAATCATCAAAAAATATATCATATGATCAAAAAATATAAAACATCCTTCATATGCTTTTACAATAGATAATGATGCCTCATTAGGCCATGCAGGGTCTAGAGGTGGTCTAGTTACATATAAAGTCTATACGTCCTACCCATGTAGGTTCACTCTGAGACTCTCATAAGTGATAAAATACCTTATATTAATGTTAAAATAACTTCATATAACTTATTATTAATTTTTTTATCTATTTCACTATAACACCAAGCTCATACCTCCTCACAATGTCTCTTCATGCAACGACCAATGTCATGAATAGGCTTCTCAAGATTTTGAAACTTAACAACTGAACTTGAAATACTTCTTTATGCTATTATACCATTTTCATATGTCTTATAATATCCTAAAATAATTTAATACCTCTTAATTATTATATAATAAAAAAATATAATCTTTAATGACCTCATGAACACCTTTCTTAAGAACCTTTGACATCAGTGACAACGTCAATGACAAATTTCAACAATGGGAACAATGCTCAACAATCTCCCCATTTTTTATTGATGTA
Source organism: Torreya grandis (assembly GCA_037957365.1). NCBI lineage: Eukaryota > Viridiplantae > Streptophyta > Pinopsida > Cupressales > Taxaceae > Torreya > Torreya grandis. Next base: position 666,433 of record JARHVA010007436.1, read on the forward strand.
AAAATAGATTATATATTAATCATTCTCATCTCCCTATTCTTCTATTTTTCCCCTTTTGACATAAATTACAAAAGGATGTATATAACTCCTTGGATCACACTCTTTACAACCAAAATAATCAACACACAAGACTTATTAGTTCATGAGGCATAATACAAATATACTTCCCTTTGTCCATGTATACTTTCTTGGAACTTCTCACTTGTTCTTGAAGATAATGAAAATTATTAGGTCCCTCTAATCACTTAACATTTTCAATGATTTTTAAAGGCAAGAATTACTCTCAATTCCTATCTTACATGCTCAAATGTTACCTTTGGAAGTGCTTTACTCAAAATGTCTACAATTTGATATAGTGTATAAAAATATTCAAGTTATAAAAAAATTTCACTTACCTTCTCTCTTATAAATTTTCATTTGATGAGGATGTTTTTGGTCTTTGAATGCATGACAATATTCTTTGAGATGCTTATAAATCTTATATTGTCATAAGAGATAAGACTAAGACCATCATACTCCACCTTATAGTCTATTAGGGTCTATCTTATCCATAGGACCTGAGTGAAATGTGAAGTTACCAAAATTTAATTAGACTCATAAGTGGACAAAGATACTAATGGTTACTTCTATCTTATCCATCAAACTAGGCACCCACTTAGGAAGTAGGCTCCTCCAATAGCACCCTTTCTATCATCTATATTTCCTGACCAATCTGCATCTGTGTAGGCTATCAAATTGAACTCATTAATATTTGGATACCACAATACATACTCAATACTATCCTTGAAATACCTGAGTATCCTTTTGAATTCTTACAGACGATTCTCTTTTGGGATCTTCTTGAAGCCTTCTCATAAGACCTACTGCTTGCATGATGTTATGTCTAGAGGTAGTGGCATACAACAAACTTGAAATCATTGACATATGATAAATGTGATTGATCTGAAATGACTCATATTCATTTCTCAAATCACATCCTATGATCATGGGTGTATTAACTACCTTTCAATCTTCCATCTAATACTTTCTTAACATCTCTCTTATCTCTTGACTTTTGAGATGAATGTATCTTTTTTAGATTGAGTGATTTTAAACCTAGTAAAGAATGATAGTTCTCATAAAATGAAACATTTTAAAATCTTTATCCATCACATTTAAAAAATCATTGTTCGTGTTTTCATTATTTTCACCAAATATGGTTTCATCCACACAAACAAATACTATCCATTGATGTTCATCTTTTATCTTGATGTATAGATTACTATCTAAAACTCCTCTTTCAAATTATTGATCCAACATATGCTTGTCTAACCTACCATACTGAGATATATAAGATTGATTTATACCATAGAGATCCTTTTAAAACCTACAAACATAGTCTTTGTCATTGGATAGTGAGAACCCTTTAGATTTCTAAATGTAAACTTTCTTTTCCAGATTCCCATTCTAAAAGGTAGATTTCACATCCATTTGGTATACCTTGAATCTTTTGAATCCTATATATGGTATATATAGTGTAATGGTTTAAAATATTGATATTGGTGCAAATATATCATCAAATTATACCCCTTCAAATTGTGCATATACCATTCATACCATTCTATCCTTGTTCCTAGTGACTTTTCCATCTTCATTCAAAAAAATTCTAAACACCCATATTGTACTAATAATATTCTTGTACTTAGGCCTAGGAAGTATTTCCCAAGTCTAATTATTATATATTTGGTCTAACTCTTCATTCATATCACATATCCAAAAATTAGTCATTGCTTGCTTCTATAAGATTTTTAGGTTCAATCTTGGATAATAGAGCAACATTATATTTATTTAGATTACTTATCAATTTTATCCTTATTTGCATAATTTCATTATTTTTACCAATGATTTGAGATTCATGGTGATCTCTTCGAATGTGTTTTGAGGGTCATTTTAAGACATATCTCTCTTTAACTTATTCTTCTTCCTCATCAACCTATATAATCTCCTCTTCATTATTGAAGTACAGATTTCCTTGTTTCATCAATATTCACGTTGGTACTTTCTACTATCTTTTTTACTCTCTTGTTATAACATATATAATATAATATAATATCATTGATGAGTATCCTAATAATATTCATTAATCATATCTAAAATCAAACTTACCCAATTATTCATCATCTCTTTTGATAAAACATAAGGAGTGTTATTGTAATTAATCATTATCTATCCTCCTTTAAAAATGTAGATAGTAGTGTTTACTACCTCTTTAATATCTATAATATAATATATAATCATTTAACATAGTTCTATCCATATCTTGAACTACTTATTCTTCCTTTCTACCACCCCATTCTGTTGAGGTTTCTTAGTTACTTGGAATTATCTTCTTATTCGAGGAACCTCACCAAAGTCATCGAACTCATTAGAAAAAAATTCTCCTCCTCTATAAGATATTAGACACTTGATCTTCCCATTTTTCTTACTCTTAACAAGGGCCTTAAATGTCTTGGTCTTGTTAATAGCTTCTAATTTTTTTTTATAATGTAACCCAAGCCATTCTTGTTTAGTCATCTATGAGTAACATGAAATATTTATCTCCTTGAATGATTTTAATTCATGTAGGTCAATAGATATTAGTGTGTATTAGTTACAAGTGTCTTTTAATAATTTACTCCTTAGATTTTAAACTTCTTTAAGTTTCCATACCATGGTGACAAGCCTTGCAAAGGACATTAGTAGATTTAGTGATCTTAGGAATATTCTTCATAGAATTTTTAGTGCTAATATTAATCAGATTATCAATGTTTAAGTTAATTAGCCTTTTGTGCCATATCCATATTTCATCTATTTTTTCATGAAAAATCTCTCCTTACTGATATAATTCAAGACATATAGGTTGTTCTCAGTCTTCTTGGCATTGGCAGTTAGCCTACCTGATTTGGCTCTCCTTATCTCACACCCTCTATAATTAAAGGTTAGTTTGTGTCCTTTATTTCAAATTTATTTTAAATTAAGAGTTTTACATTTCAAACCTTTCACATACAAAACATTTTTTGTCTTGGTCTTTCCATTATCCAAACTCAAGATACCCTTGCCAACTATATTAGTAGTTGTGTTATCTCCAAACCTCACTATTTCTACATCATTCTTATTTAATGAGGTGAACTTAATTATGTCTCTTGTCACATGAATAGATAAACCATTATATATATCAATTCATTCCTTCATCTTGAATGTGAAAGGTAGTCTTAGGTAACATAGAATCCACTTTTGTATTTTTTTCCTTTTTGTCATATAGTCCTTCTTACCTCTTGAACTCAATATGATATGTTCTAACATGCTTTAGCTTCCATACCAATGTTTGATTATTCTTATGCATTATAGGAGATTCATATGTCTATTTGAATCTTATGGGCCTTATAGCTCTATTATAGTAGAATATTTTAGTGTATCCTATATTGTGACAAATGTATCAAACAATATTCCCATACTTACCATAGTTCCATTATGATTTATACTTTATTTCATTTGGTTTTTTTATTAGTATTTTCATGTTTTTAGTCTTAAATTTTCCTAAATTATTGTTCTCTCTCTCAAACTTTCTAATTTTATCTGTGATTTGTTTATGCTCAACCTTTAAGTAATCTATTTATGTATTCCACTAGTCATAATCAACTTATTTTTGACTTAAATATTGTTGTGACATCTTCTAATTGGTCCTTGAGATCCTTGATAGTCTTATTTTCATGCTTAAATTCATCAATAGAACTTATGAGCTTAGTTTCAACATATATTCCAAATTATCCTACATTATTATCATAGTAGACTTCTTTATCATACATGTTGTCTTATTCATGTTGATCACAAGACATATTATTCTTCTTGGGATCACTTTCAAGTTGTTAGACTTATCTAAAAGGACCAGGATTTGACACCAATTATTGAAAGCAAACTTTTTGAGATCGGTAGATGAATCAATCTTCAAAACTTTTAAAACTTTTCCTTACCATTCATGAACTATCAAAATAATATAATAAATTAGCAACAAATTAATATCTATGAGCATAAGATAAGAGCATAACGCATAAGACAATTATTTTAGTGAAAAAAATGCAACGGGAATAGAACCCACTAATGATGTAAGTGAACTATAGTCTTATAAGAAAAAATAAATATTTAGCAAGGCACTAACATCACTTGGAAAACCAAACCAAACTATCAAATCACCCACTCGACTAGGCTTTAACAAGAACCTATTTGTAAGTATGCACCAACCCCGTAGATGACTCAACACTAACTTAACCACTTGATTGATTTGATAATATTAAAGAGATATTTTTTCTCAAACAATAGATGATGACCACCTCTTTAGCTTGTTATAGTCTTATCCCTTTCAAACAACCTTCTAGGCTCCTTCACATAACTAGGTCTCTTCAAGACAAATTAGGTCGTTTGATCTTGATAATATCTATAGTATCCATATAATATATTTATGATAATTTATATAAAACCTAATGATGGTATAAAATAATTTTTTTATTCTTCAAAATTTTATATCTTATGCTTCAACACTCACATACTATAACTAGCCAATTAGGTTTATTAGTTTGTGTTCTTATACCAGGATTTTGCTTGTGCACATATTGGTCAGCCATACACACTTCCCCACTTATATTTTTAATAAAATAGGACTTATGAAATTAAAAAAAACATTAAATAAACAATAAAATATTTTTTTCATAGACTATGGGACCAAAATCCCTTTTAAGCCTTAAGGATAACTTATTCAATTAGGCCTTCATTACCACACGTTACCTTTTGAACTCCTTGAAATAATTTAAGGATACTCACATGGAAATAATATATCATATGTTACTTAATTATACCCATAAAAATTTCATATTATTTTTATTACATCATTTATCTCCAACTACCACTTGAAGCACACCATTAACATTACTTGCAATTACACGTGTGCGTACCCAAAATGTTTGTTTCACAACTAAAGAAAAAATATATTTTTTACAAAAAAAATGGAAAAAATAATAAAAATATAACCATAAATACCTAAAAAAACTACACCAATTTCATTTTACTTCATTACATAGGGGAAATGGACACAAACCCTTCTTTGCAAGTAGCCCACTCAGAACTACTATCTAGCCTACAAACATAGTCTTGGAAACAATGACCTAAAACACATGTAAAAGAATTTAAAAATAATTAAAATGAATTTAGATGATCCTATGAGATCATTTTACCATTACCAAATAGATAAATAATATGTTTAAATGTAAATATCCATCTTGTAGACCAATCTCGTAGTCTTGTACCTGACTATCTAATCTCAACTAGATAGATCAACTTATGAGAAACATTTTTATCATATTAAATCATTTTTAAAACATATATAAAACATAAAAATGTATTATATGTATTTTAATACTTATCCTTGTACTTGGATTCATCCGTAATCCATGATAACACATCTGTAATCAACTTGTCACTTTTGCTTATTTTTTTCATTACTTCCACTAGGTCTATTAATGATTGGTCAAATTAGATGGATGATTTAACAAACCTAAGTTATATAAAATAATAATAAACTATAATATACATCAAATATAATTCTCAAGCTTTATCCTCCATCTATTTATTTATTTTGACTTGGTCAACTTTGACTACTATAATAAATCTCTGAGAAATAACGCCTTTCTTGTAAGGTCTAATTACTCAACTAACAAATAAATCACACTTAGAGATGAATGGAAGAGTTTAATACATGATAAAATATTTTATATATTTATTTTAGATCATTATGGGCTGTCTTAAACATGATATTTCACATCAGGTTAATGTTAGGGTTTTAGAGAGGGTAAACATTATATTTGGTGTTAACAATTATTCATAAAAGTCTATCCATGAATTCAAAAAATAATGACTATAAATATTATATATTACACTTCCAAATCTATGCTAAATATTTAAATTTCCCATGAAGAGTTTATACATGCCAAAGAACACTTGAAAGGCCTTCTCGAATTGAGAACCCTTTATTTTATGCACTCGAGAAACCTCAAAACCACATTTCATGCCTTTTCTTACAGACTTTGACCTAAAAATTGGTCAAAAAATTAAAATAACATATTAAATCATTGAAAATAATTAAATTATCATTCTTAGCTAAAAATTGAAATCTCATACCTCATTTGTCCACCATTTCTCTATTTGCTTCCTTAGACCTTGATTTGCAAGCCACATTAGGCCTTGAAACTAACCTTTAAGCCTCTTTTCATGCACTCTCCACCTCAATTACATGATCACACAATATATAATATTATAAAATAATTTCAAACATCCTTCATATACCTTGATAATAGATCGTGATGCCTCATTAGGCCAAGCAGGGTCTAGAGGTGGTCTACTTGCATATAAAGTATATATGTCCTACCCATGTAGGCTCACTCTAAGACTCTCATGAGTGATAAAATGACTCATATGGATGCTCAAAGAACTTAATAATAAATTTTATGCCTATTTTCATCCATATCACTAGGATACCAAGATCATACCTTCTCATAAGGTATCTTCATGTAATGCCGAATGTCATGACTAGGCTTCTGAAGCTCCTGAAATTTAATAACTGACCTTGAAAAAATTATCGATACTCTTATAACTTTGTCATATATCTTAAAATATCATGAGATAATGTCATACCTCTTGATAATTTTATACAATAAGAACATTCTTAAAATGACCTCATAGACACCTCTCTTAAGAATCTTTGACATCAATGACAACATCAATGCCAAATTTCAACAACAAGAAAAATTATCAACATATACCTACTGAGTTATCATATATTTTATAACTAAAGAGATATATTAAACACCATATTCGTTTGATGCTAAGATAAGTTCTACATAATCAAATATATAATAAGATAAGTCTAATAGAACACATATAATTAATAAATAGGTTACTAAATTGGTGAGGAAGGGAGTAATAAGGGAGAGCATGAGTTATTTTGAAACACTAAAATTCCTAACTCCAACTAAGATGGAGGGTCAAGGATGTGTGTGTATATTATATCAATCAATAAAATTAAAATCAATTATATTTTTCCTATAGCTCATTTAGCTCATATGATTGATGTTCTTATTGGAAAAAAATATTTCTTACACGACATATCTAGTTACTGGATACTAACAAACTGTTATTGATGAAGGAGATGAATGGAAAACAACATTAAAGACTATATGTGTTTTATATTATTGGATGGTGATGCCATTTGTATTATCTAATACATGTAACACACTTATGAGGGTGATAAACATAGTGCTATGAGAATATAGTGGCAAGTTTTTGGTGGTTTATTTTGATGATATTCTAATATTTAGTAAGATTAAATAAGAGCACTTACAATATTTGATAATGGTTTTTCAAGTTTTTAAGAAAATAGAATCTCTATATGAATTTATAGAAGTGTACGATTATACAAAATGATTAAATAATTTTGTGATTTATTGTTTCAGTTTATGGTGTAAAAATGGATGAAGAAAATGTAAAGACAATTATTGAGTAGCGTATCCCAAACAGGATCAAAGAGTTAAAAAATTTCCATGGTTTAATTTCTTTTTAAAGAAAATTTATTAAGAATTCTAATAGTCCTATTACAAAAATAACAAATTGTATGAGAGGAAAATAATTTACATGGACAAGGGAAGTGAAAAAAATGTTTCAGTTATTAAAGAAGAAAATTATAGAAAAGCTTATTTTAACATTACCATTTTTTATCAAAGTGATTGAGGTTGATTGTGATGCTTAATTTTTTATAATTGGTGTTGTGTTGAGTCAAGATGGTAAGCCAATAACATATTTAAATTATAAATTGAATGAGGTAAGAATAATAAATTCTATGTATGATGTTTAATTTTATACCATTGTACAATCATTAACACAATGAAGGCATTACCTACTGCCTAAGGAGTTTATCCTATTTATTGATCATGAGGATTTGAAGTTTGTGAACACTCAAAAGAATTAAAATAGTATGCATACAAATTGGGTGTCTTTATTTTAGGGTTATACTTTTTTTTAAAGCATAAATCAAGAAAATATAGTCTAGTATCTAATGGTTTGAGTAGGAAAGTTGGTTTGATAAATACTATGGTGAGTGAAGTAGTTGGATTTGAATTTATTAAACAAGTATATGATATTGATCCAAATTATGGAAAGATAGTTGAGCAATGAAAGACTCCATTATAGGTGATATAAGTAATGTTTGTGAAGTGTATATTATTTTGAATGATTATATCTTCAAAGGTAAATAATTATGTATTGAAATTAGGTCCCTGAGAGACATTACTATAAGAGAATTACATAGTGATGGATTGGATGAACACTTTGGCAAGATAAATGCAATAAATTTTGTGGAGAAGTATTTTTGGCCAAACATGAAGAGATATGTGACAAAATAAGTTTTAATGTGAAAAATATGTTAGGTGGCAAAAGGGAATGCACAAAACATAGGGTTGTTCATGCCATTACTGGTTCCAAGTTTACATGGATAGATTTGAGTATGGATTGTATGTTAGGATTATCAAACATAAAAAGAGGTAGTTATTCATTTTTTGTTATTTTAGATAGGTTTTTTATGTTGGTTCATTTTATTGCATGTAATGAAACCAATGATGCCACTAGAGTTACAAAATTATTATTTAAGGATGGTGTGAAATTGTATGCTATTCTAAAAACTATTAAATCAAATAGGAACACAAAATTTGTAAGTTATTTTTGGAGGAATTTATGGACAAAAATGGGGATTAATTTAAAATTTAGTAGTGCATAAAATCCCTAGATAAATGGATAGGTATAAGTTACATATAAGTGTCAAAAAAATGTTTAGATGCACAGTTTGAGAGAATCCCAAGCAATGTGAATTGGCTTTACCAAAAGCCAAATTTGCATATAATAGTTTAGTGAAAAGATCAATAGGTAAATCACCATTCCAAAATATTTAAGGGATAAATCCTATGAGCTTTTTTATATTTGGGAATGTTACCAATTACAGAATGAGTTAGTGATGATGTAGAAGTATTTACAAAACATATACAATAATTATATGGAGAAATAAGAAGAAATTTGTATGAAAGTAATAAGTAATATAAATCATAAATACATGTTTTAAGAAGGTTTAAAATGTGTTAATAATGATATCTATTGATTCTTTACTTGAGGAATAACAAGTTAAAGAATAAGAAAATTAGACCATGTAGAATTGTGCAGAAAATCAATGACAATGTTTATGAGGTGAGTCTACCATAGAATTTTTATATATCCATAGTATCTAGTGTTTCATATTTATATGATATATATGGATACTATGGTGAAAAAGTGGTTTAACTTTTGAAAGTCATAACTTTTGATTTGTAGCTTTGTTTGAGCCCATATTTACACCAAAATGACTAAATAAAATTTTTAAATGTTAATAAAACATTCTATTCTAGTTATGAGTTATTTTAAATATTTTTAAAGGCCAAATGTGTCCACCCAAGGGTCCAAAAATTTTGTTTAAAATTATTTTCAGCTTTTTCTAAATTTAGAAATTATTGATTTTTGTAGCTAGACTCGAACTTATATTTAAATTTATTTGTTATTTTCATTTTAGATTTTAGTTTATTTTTGATGAATTTTATATATTTATACATTTACATGGGAAGCTTACTAAAAATAGAATATGCTAAAAATAAAAAGTCGAGTTCTATTTATTTTTAGACTTCCAAATTTTCCATGTCAACTCCAATTCTGACTTAAGTATTATTTATGAATGGTTTGTAATTATTTGAATCATTAAATATGAATAAATTATATTTATTATTTATAATATTTTCATAGTGGTAACTTTATTCAATTGATAGTATTCTAGTTCATTAGTGGAACATCACAATCTACCTGAAACACTATTTTTAAATCTAATAATGATACACACACACACACACACACACACACACACACACACACACACACACACACACACACACACACACACATATATAGTATTGTTGTGATAATAATAGATTTTATGAGGGAAAAATAATTTATCTAAACAATATTTTCATCATAAAGCTTTGAATTACACACACACACACACACACACACACACACACACACACACACATATATATAATTCAAAGCTTTATGATGAGAATATTGTCTAGATAAATTATTTTCACCTCATACAATCTATTATTATCACAACAATACAACTAAAATTCATAATTAACTTTCTATGAAATGTTGTTAAATCATGTAAAATTATTACCTATGTGATGAAATTTTTAATACACCACTCAACAATTTCCTTTATCTTTTCTTCATTTATTCCTAAACCATATGTTTAATCTACACAACCAAAAACTAACAAACTATTGTGCATAAAGCTTCAATTCTTCTTTTTTGCATAAAACTTCTACTTTATTAATAATTATAATATCATTATCAAATGCCCTAATTATCTTTTATAATCCTAGTGAATATCAAAATATCAACAAAATGAGAAAAATACAAACTTACCAATGAAATATTTTCGCATTATTTTGATCACCCTAAAAAAATGTTGTGGGTGCATTAAATAATACAAATTGCATCACCATCCACTCACATAATCCCTCCCTAGTAATTAATTCTATTCTCTATTAACGTATTTCATGAATCTATATATTATAGCATCCACTCCTTATATCAATATTATTAATGTATTTTTATCTTATAATCACATACATTATATCATTTAAATGATGAATAAGAAATATTTATTTGATATTTATTTATTTTATTGCTCTACTATTTATACACATTTTGTATTTTCAATCTTTATTTGGATTTAGCAATGTTCTTATTGCACATAAATTCATATTCTCCCTTCTCAGAGCCTTTCTTACCAATTTAATAATTTATTTATTCAATTCAACATGTTTTATTAGACTGATCATATAAACTAATGGATTGGGTAGAGTTGATCCTAGACTCAAACCAATATGATGTTGAATGTCTCTGTTTAGTGGTAAATTATTTGGTAAGTTATTAGGTATAAAATATTAATATTGTTTTAATAATTATGTTTATTTTTATAATATTTAAAACTCATATATTTTCTTCTTTGCTTATTATTATTGAATAAAAATAACATGTCATCTTCATATCTTTGATAAAATCATTCATGGACAACATACTTTTTACCTACCCTTATTTTTAAGAGGTAATACAACTACCTTTATATAACCTATATAAAAATTAAATTTATTCTTAGATATATAATTAATTACATTTGTATCATATTTATAAATACTTAACAATAATACATGACAAGCATTCATTGAAATAATATCACATCATAATTCATATATGTAAGTTTTTCTATAAAAAACTTAAACTAACTCCGATCTACTATGACATAATTTCATTTATTAAATATGAAATAATATAAAAATAAGGATTACATTCACATTATATCCATATTTTCTCTACCATTTGTTTAGAATGATAATTTCACAACTACCACCATCTATAGTTAATTTACATTTCTCACATCCTAAAGTTACCCTTATTTGAAAAATATTTGTCCATAGCCAAAAATCACCACCATATTTATTCTATATTATTCTCTCCTTGGGGATACCATTTTTCTCCTCATCACAATATTTATTGTTGTGTCTATTAGATAAAGTATTGTATTATGTTCTTCATTCTCAACATCTATCAAATTTTGTCTTGCCCTATCATGTTTCCTCCTTTCTGACTCATGATAGTGTAGACACTAAAATTCTCTTTGTGATTCTCAACATTTGTAAAAATCACAAGGTCTGCATGGACCATTGCATCCTCTACCACTGGCATAACATCTACCTTTCTAAAATACTATTAAACATTCATTAAATTCAAACCCTTGTCTATTATCCTTGAGTTTTTTTGTACCATAGAATGATCTACCTTTAGTGGAATTAAACCCACCTTTCCCCCTTACCATAGATATTTTTATATCTTTTTTCCTTTTTGATCTTCTAAAATACATTATTTTTTTATTTTACCATTCCTAAAAAGCTAATTTATAAACCTCTTACATGAAACATATTATACGCATGCTCAATTCATCTTGAATAGAAAAATTTAAACCATTTTCATACCTTGTAGCCATCAATTTTTATGCTTCATCATGCCCCACTTGTATGGAAATATTTTAAAATTCATGTGTATATTCTTCTATACTATAATATTTTTGCATTAAATTATATAATCTTATATATATGGTTTGTACATAATCTACTAGAATAATTTTCTCCCTCAAATTCTTCTCCATTATTCTTCAAGTGATCCCCCAAATTTGTTTCATGACCCCTAAATTTCATATATGAAAACTTTAATTTTATTTTCTTCTCTTAAATTTTCCATGATATTTAATCAACCTTTTAACTTCATTAGTTTTAAACAATATCCACACTCTAATAATTGTATCTTTATTCCCTCAAAATATTGGAACATCATTTGCTCCATTGATTTTGTAAATGTTACCTTTTCATCCTATTTTTTTATAAATTTATATTCACAATAGTTTTATTTATCTGTCATGAATCCATATAGAAAGAAAGCATTAAAATATTAGTAGGCATAATACTAATTTTTTTTTAAACTATAATATTCATTGGTTCACCTTGAATGAATAAAATCATTAAATAGGAGTATTTAAATATATATCAACTTAAAATTTGAATTGACATGAAAAATGAAAAAGTCTATAAAAATGAAAAACTATGCAGAGTTAATTCAACCTAATATAAATAGACAATTAATTTTTACAATAAATACACCATGCGATCTCAAATTGACATAAAAATTGAGAAAAATCCTTTAAATATGAAATTAATGATGTTTCATGAGTTTCAACTCAATTTTATTTTTCATTATATAGTTTTATGATTTCCTCTATTTTTAGCATAACTAAAAATACTATAATGCAATATCAAACCCTAGATGCTCTCGCATTGATATAAAAATATATTGAAATAAAAAATAAATGGATTAAAATTTTTATGTATGCATTCATATTTCATTTATATTTTTATGGCATGAATAAGATCTCAATTGGGGTTAACAAGTCAAAAGTTATGCTTCTATAAGTTCACTCACCATACAATTCTCCTTTGGTTGAAAACAACTCAGCTTCTATGAGTTCACCTGACTATATTTATGCCATTTACTCTTGCTAATTTTTTTTCAACTCCCTTTTTGAAATCTGAGTGTTTTATCATTTTTTAGTCCTTCCCACTACACCAAATACATGTTAAAGTATGTTTATCTTATGTTAACTTGTTTCTTATCCAGAATTTACACTATATTTTCTTTCTTCTTATTCATGACATCTTGCTTCTCAATGCACTTATTCCTCCTCTTTCTCTTCACCATATTATTCACAAAATTCATATAATCTAAACTTTAAATAATTAAGAGATATGAAAAATTTGTTGTTAAACTTATCTCATAAGCACTCTCATTGATTTTCTTCAAAATTATACACGGACCAATTTTATTATGCTTCATCTTACTTTATGCACACATTGGAAATATTTATTTCATAAATTAAACCATGGTTTAATATATTTTTTCAAATATATTTTACATTATTCATACATTTAATTTTACATTATACTTCTCATTACTTTCTTGTATCTTTCCTTTTACTTCTTATAATTGTTGTATATGCTTTGTAAAAGTTTCTAAATCATTATTAACTCATTTTGCAATTGATAAATCTATGTAATCTAAAAATCCCATAATATTTACCTATTAAATTTAATTAAATTGTGATTTTTGTGTTGATCATTTCAATGAACTATTATATGTAAACTCAAATTTGGTAAATCTAAGTCTCATTGTTTGGGCTTCTGTACAACTAGGCATCTCAAATAAATTACCCAAGATATTGTTCACTAATTATGTCTATATATTTTTAATGGGAGGAATATAATACTAAATTTTGGATTAGTTCACATATTTTTCCTTAGAGTCTTCCAAAAATGATTTATAAATTTTGTGTCTCTATCTAATGTCATGGTTTTTGGAACACCATAGAATTTCCCAACATTTTTGAAAAATATTTCTTCAACTCTAGTGGCATTATTATTTTTTATAAAATGTAACAAAATTTACCATATTATAAAATGTTCCTATGACAAAAATAAATAAATCATTACCTCTCTATGTGTTTGGTAATCCTAACATAAAATCCATACTTAAATTTTATTTATGGTCTTTTTGGAACTGATAATGGCATGTAAAACCAAGTATTTTTTCTATGTCCTTTAACCACATGGAACATAATGAGTATTAAAATATACCTTTCCATATATTTTTTTTCTTATTCTTACCAAAATGTCCACCCAAAACCATCATTGTGCAACTCTCTTATAATATAATCTCTTAAATACACAACTGGAATACATAATTATTTTCCTTTAAAGAGATAAATATATTATATATAGGACCCGTAATAAATATTAATTATCTCACATATTATTTTACTCTTACATTTCTCAAATACCTTTAAATTTTTTGAATGAATATCATATAATTCCTTAACAACTTCAAATATAACTACTTCACTCTACACTATAGCTAAGGGTGCCACTATCTTAAAGCATCAGATATTTAATTTTTATTTCATTAATTATTCTAGAAATTAAAATTACATTCCCTCAAGAAAGACATCCACTTTACATGTCTACTATTTAACTTCTTTTGAGTCTAAATATAATAAAATGCATCAGCTAATGCCTGCAATGTCTTAATGCTTGTACGATGGAAAAAATTAAACATATTGTGTACAATACTTATTTCTTAACTAATTAAATGTTCCATTTAAATATTTTCTATTCCTTCCTTATTAAATTTTCATAACACCAATTCCTTCCCACATGTGAAGCATCATAATCAACATCAAATACATTGTTAAAATATGGTAATGCTAAAACTAGTGATTTTACAATATTATTCTTTAACAATTTAAAGTTACCATTTAATTATTTGTTTATACAAATTATTTTCCTCTCAGACAATATATTATTGGTGAAATAATACTACTAATGTTTTTAATGATGTTTCTGTACAAGGTTGCTAAACCATGGAAAAATTTTACGTCTGTGATTATCTTTACAATATGCCATTTAATAATTTATTTTAATTTTTTCATCCATTATCACACTATCTATTGAAAATATAAATAGATATAAATACCAAATTATTCTACATAAATATGCACTTCTTTAAATTTACATAGAGCTTCTCATGTATTATCAACTTGAATACCATTCTCGAATGCTTTAAGTGCTTTTATTTAGTCTTAATGAATATTAAAATATCATAAAAACAAATCACCATAAAATTAATAATGTAATATCATATAAATGTGTTAATCACCCTCCTAAATGTGTAGGGGTGTATTGGATATTTATTATGGCATCACAACCCAATCATATAATACATCCCCAATATTCAATAGTGTTTTACATTCATCCCATTCATAAATATGACTCTAATAGTAACTACTCCTTTGATAAATCTTCGTAAATTATTTTTATCCTAAAATAACATTCATCATATCATCTAAATGAGATATATGAAATTTTCACTTGATATTAATTTTATTGATTACTCTAACATACACACACATACTCTGTTCGCTATATTTATTTTGATTTGGAAAATGTTGGTGTTATACATGGAATCATACTCTTCATTGCTACACCCTTTCCCACCTATTAAGTAACATATTTATTAATTTCTTAATGTTTTTTAGTCTCATCTTATACCTTACTTTATTGGGTAGATTTGATCTTATAATCCAATCAATATTATACTGAATGTATATCATTGGTGGTAAACCATATTCTAACTCATCAAGAATAACATCTACTTATTATTTCAATAATTATTATGCTTCTTGTAGTATTCATACCACTTTCATGTCTTATTTATTTTATATTAATGTAATAAAAAAAATTTATCTTGATGTATTTGATAAGATATTTTGGAGATAACATGATTTTTTTAGGCCCTTGTTATTTAAGAGGTAATAAAACTATCTTTGTACCACTTTTAGAAAAAGTATATGTATTGGTTGCCCCATCATGAATTAATTTTTTTATTATATTTCTATGGCCTTCCAAAAAAATTATGGCATGCATGCATTTCAATAACATCAAACCATATTTCATCTTTTATGTTTTTACCATAGAAAGATTTATCAAACACCTTTTTTATACTATAGCTTCATCTTTTTCTTAAACCATGAAATTTGATTAGTATAGAGATGTTTTCCACATTTCCAACCTAATTTATTTACCATTTATTTAGAAATAGTGTTTTCAAAACTACCACCATTTATAATTACTCTTCATATATTACCTCATGAAGTGCACCTTGTTGGAAAAATGTTTATTCAGAGTCATATATCACTAGATTCCATATTATGCACATGTTATTTCGTTGGATTAATCATTGTTCTATTTATCATGATACTTTATCTATTTCTTGTTAATGCAAATTCTATATTTTTTTTGTCTTATATCTCATCTTCTAATAAATTCACTCTCAGGTTTTCAATATAGCCTCCTTTATTATTCATTATAATATACACACTAAAACACATTGTTCCATTGTTTTACACATATAATGGTCCAAAACATCATAGTGTGTTCCATTTTTTGTCATAAAGAGACCACAAACATTTCCAATATCTCCTTAAAATATATATTTTTTTTGTCATTAATATTAACAAAATAAAATTATTTTAGATTATTTATATAAATATGTAGTGTATATATATTTTTTATAAAATTCATGAAAACCATTAGTTGTTTTTTAGGATTTATTTTTAACTTAATTAAAGAAATATTGTTCTCTTAGTGGGATAAAATATATTATTTGGCCCATATATAACAACTATAAGACTCATGTTGATTTGGAAACTACCCAATAGTACCACCATAGCCTTATCCTATATGAAATACTTTTAGTCTTTTATTCATATTTAAACCCTTATCTATTATATTCTTTGTTTTCTATGCCATGGGGATATCCTCCTCTAGTGGAATTAAACCTACCTTGTCCCTTTATTATAGGTGATTATCCCCTTCTTATCCCAATAAATCTTGTCAAAGTATTTCTATTTTGTTTTTTCTTCTCAATTCAAATTTAACTGATAATCCTCCTCTATGAAAAGCATTTAATGCATGCTTATTTAATCTTGTATTGAAAAATTCAAACATTTTACATACCTTAAAACCATCTATTCTCATGTTTCATCATGCTTAACT